>BQNB010008479.1:0-89848 GCA_026074375.1 Tanacetum coccineum
TTATTTTGTTTGAGATATGATTTCAGTCAAACTAGCTCTCACTTAATTGTTATACACTAGGAAGTTCATTTTAATGTATGCAATCAGTACGAGTGACCATACAACATGTATTAGCTTGATAAGTGCTTTACTTCTGCAGGGCAACTGGTTTATGTGGTTCATGTTATAAAAAATAATTAAGAGTAATTTTACAATTGCCCGCCATTGAATGTCAAGTTGACTGCAAACTAAACTATTCACATCTTACATACGTCTGTTACTGAAAATTAGAAAGTTATAGTTGATAATTATAAAAAAATGCCCGCAGCGGAGAGGGGGTTGTAAACTCCCCACAGCGGTGCGCGGGCAAACCCCCTCGTTTTGAACATTGCCCTTTAGGTAGTCCGCTATTAATTTATCATGTATTCATTTACTTTTTGACAAAGTTTGATCTTTACATTGTTTGACCATTTGGTTTAACTTATTATATGATGACGTATAACACATATAGCAGGCCTTTGGGCCTGGACTACATAAGCCATACATAGGCTCAGGCCCAATAGGACAATCGAAAAGCATAATGAACCAAAACTAAGCCTAAGCCAACCTAGCTACGGTCCGGAAGCAGCAAGACGGACGAGGGGTTTCCAGAGGATACTTCCGCAGGTTAGCGAAAGTCCGCTAGGTAAACCAATATTTGCAAGTCACGATCACAAGCGGACTCTTGCCTAACAAGGGTCCCACTTCGGCCCACCAACAGGCCCAAGCGAAATATTAGGAAAACCTAATATTTGGCTTACCTATAAAAAGGGGTACTCTAACACCCTATTATTTTCTGATCACGTTTTACACACACATACTCTGACATCTCATCTTTCAAACATGTTTGCTTACTCTCACGTCGGAGTCTAATCGTAGGGTTTATCCCCACGATAAGACTAACGGTTTACCTTTAATTGTGTAGGAGATCATCTCATTGCTTGGTTCAGTACAAGATCTCATCATTGGCCCAGCCCAATAATCACCCCAGATCCATCTTTTCAACCCATAACATCTTTTATACTAACAAGTTGGCGCCATCCGTGGGACCAGAATATAACTGCGCTCTACAAAAATATTCACCATGAGCAATCGTGAACAACCCGTTCTTAGCCAGCCCACGTCTGTTGTGCGGAATACGGTAGGGAGAGGAAAAGAGCCAACTTCGCAAGATCGATGTAAGTTCGCGTCCGACGCAGCCCTCCGGGAGTATTGTGACAAGAACTACAACCAATTGCTGTCAATCATAACCGAGAAGTTTAACAAAGAGAAAGAAAGAAACGATAAAGTGAAAGAAGTGAAAGCCCGACTTAACTTCGAAGGATGCTCCGAAACATCATGATATTTTGAGTCAAGGACGACGAGTACCAAGGAACACGAAAAGAGGCACAGATCTAGGTGCTCCCGCAGCCCAAGACCTAGCCCTAGTGTGTTTTCAAGAATAAGACGCGACCGGTCAAGATCACCAAATCAAAACTAGAGAGAGAAAGAAGGGGGCGTGTTCAAAAGGTTGGGAAGCAGAGGAAGGAGTGTGTCCGCGCGCTCAGACAGCCACAACCAGCGCTCCTACTTGAGATATACAGAAGCACTCTCAGAAAGTAAAGATAACGGAGGCGGGCATTGGAAATCAAGATCAAAGAAGAAGAAATCAAGTAGGGAGGAGGATGACTTGTCCCAGCCTTGGGTATGTGAAGAAATAGATCCTTTTACACCTAGAATCCGCTACTTTGATTTCCCAAAGACAAGAATGCCTAGCCATATTAAGACATATGACGGGAGTGAAGATCCGGAGGATCACTTAAAAATATTTTAGGCAGCTGCAAAGACAGAACGATGGGCTATGCCGACCTGGTGTCACATGTTCAACTCTACGCTGACGGGAAACGCGGGGTTATGGTTCGATGATCTTCCGACTGAATCAATAGACAGCTATAATGATCTAAAGAAAGCATTCCTGGAAAACTATCTTCAACATAAAAAATGCATCAAAGATCCCATAAAGCTCTATAACATCAAGCAGCGGGATGGAGAATCCACAGAAGATTTTGTGAGAAGGTATAAACTAGAAAGCAGGCATGTTAAGGGAGCACTGAAGTGCATGCGGATCTTCAGATTCGTGCATAGAATCACAAACCCTAAACTCATCAAATGACTCCATGACAAAATCCCAAAAACAGTTGATGAAATGATGAGAGTGACCACATCCTTCCTCAGGGGGAAGTGGCAGCCTCGAATCACGAGCGGAAGAAATCGTTTCCACCATGGAAACAGCAAGAGGGTAACCGGAACCAAAATTTCAAGAAAAGAGGATTCCGGAACCAGCAGAGGCCAGAAAGGAAGCAAGATCGATTCACACTCCTCACAAAAACTCCCAAAGAAATTTTCGCTTTAGTAAAAGGGAAATTCAAAGCTCCGCCACCAATGACGACTCCGGTCGAGAAGCGGAATCACACCAAATTTTTTGAGTTCCATGGTGAAGTAAGGCATAACACGGATGAGTGTATGCACCTAATGAAAAAAATTGAAGAAATGCTCATGGCAGGAAAGCTGTCGCACTTAATAAAGGAGATCAAACAGAACAGTGGAAAGGAACAGCCCAAGGCAACAAAGAAAGGAGAAACCTCCAGGAAGGACAAAGCATTAGCCATCTTAATGGTCTAACCTTGGAAAAGAGTGGCTAGGCAAAAGATAACACAAAGTTTTTCTCCTAACACATAAATCCTTTTCCCACCTCTAGATGAAGATGAAGGAACAGAAGGTCCAATGATCATCGAGGCAGAAATAGGAGGCCATTGCATACATAGCATGTACGTGGATGGCGGATCAGCCTCAGAAATACTGTATGAACACTCTAGAAATTAAGAACTAATTGGTGCCAGCTACCACACCTTTGATTGGATTTAGTGGGGAGATAATATGGCCAATAGGGCAAATACAACCACTAGTAAGGATTGGACACAAAGAACATTCCGCTTCGACTTGGATGAATTTCGTGGTTGTAAGGTCACCATCTCCGTACAACGGAATTATTAGAAGACCAGGAGTCAGAAAATTGCAAGCAGTTCTGTCAACAGCTCACGGAATGCTGAAGCTCCTGGTAGAAGGAGGAGTAATTACCCTAAAAAGCAGCAGATTAGTTCCGCTGGAATGTGCGTTAGTTTTCAGACTAGAAAAGACCCTCCCGGCTACCAAACCAACAGTGGAAGAAAGAGTCAAGGTGGCAATCAATCCAGAATATCCGGAACAAACAGTAATGATTGGCTCCACTCTCACCGAGGAAGGCCGCAACAAGCTGTGTGGTCTACTCCAACGTAACTTAGACATTTTTTCCTGGTGTAACACCCCCAAAATAGGTCGC
Source organism: Tanacetum coccineum (assembly GCA_026074375.1). Classification (NCBI taxonomy): domain Eukaryota; kingdom Viridiplantae; phylum Streptophyta; class Magnoliopsida; order Asterales; family Asteraceae; genus Tanacetum; species Tanacetum coccineum. The sequence goes on from BQNB010008479.1 coordinate 3,377, forward strand.
AACGGAATATGATATTCCGAGGGTATTACTTCATAGATCAATAACACAAGATATGAGAACGACCTCTAAAAGAGTCGTTTAAAAACTGATACATTGGATTTCATAAATGGTTTGTTACAAAAGCCCATAGGCTTAAATTGTTCAACTTGAAAAGTAAAGATTTCACAACATAACAATATCCCAAAATGTAATGCACGTAAATCTTTATAGTGATATGACTTCAAAAGACGACCATCCAATGTACCCATGACTTGCACCTTATTGACCTGAGAAAACATGTTTAAACTGTCAACAATAATGTTAGTGAATTTAAAGGTTTATAAATTAAATGAAGCGGATAGCAAGATTTCCCTGTTATAAAGCAATGAATACAATATCACAAAAATATATTACGATATGCACTAAGCTCATGATACTAAAGCTAAACAATGCATGTATATCAAATACATATAAATAATGGTGCCCAATATAGATGTTCAACCCGTAACATCTATGAGTCCGAAATGGTATACGTTCGTCGTTTCTTGCCAACCGGTAAACCAGCAAGTGCTACTTGCCCGAACAGGGATGTTAATTCCTAAATAAATCTATTCATAACATTCGCGCTTACAATCCAGTAATTAACAGTTCATGATGATGGGCATAGTGGGTTATAGCTACTTAGGCAAACTCGTAATATTTGAATTTAAAATGTACTTGCATCCATTTTGTAAAAACAAACATGATCTCATCCCCGAGATTTAATAAATGATTAAAAGTGTAAGATGGGGACTATAAACTCACCTTAATATTAATAATGAGGTAGCAACGAATATGAAGCGAGCAAGGTAAATGATGCACGCAAAAACAATGCAAACTCTATCCGCTACCTAAATGATTAATATGCATATTACTAATCATGTAATATACTATAATGCATGCAATCTTGTCCTTAGTATTATGCTTGAGTTGAGAAAATATTATTTGTTTAAAATGTGGCTATTCATGAAAATTGGCTAAATGTATCGGGTCGTAAGTACTATTATAGTTAATTCAGTCGATACTTTGTTTGGTCTCTAAACGTGTCAAACAAATGATCGAAGTTATAACTATATGAATTTTTTTTTAAAATAATTTTTATTTATAAAATTTAGGAAACAAACACCGAGTTTTGAAATCAAATTCTGGACTCGTTACTTAATGGAATTATAAACAAAAAGATGTTTTGGAGACTAGGCCATGTCGTCTATAACTTTTGTTATTTAAGTTTTGTCTAAAAATGTCATTTAATATGTTAAAAACGTAGCCAAACACAAGAGGGTCGCGACTATGCTTAAGCAGAAAAACAATATTTTTGGTTAAGTGTTTTTCGAATGACTTTCGTCTGATTTTGATCGCGGATTAGAAATTCATTACTCAGTATTATGACAAACCAAAAATACTTTTGAAAGCTAGGACAGGAGTATAACAATTCATCTTTTAAAAGTTGTGCAATTCGAAGTCGTTATAGTGACAAAAAACGAGGCCAAAGTAAGGGGTGTCGACTATTCATCCAACATTATTAACTTGGTCAAAAAACATGGCAGCAATACTAACTTTTAGTCCTATTTGCGAGTTCGTTACTTAATCTTATGACAAACTAAAAATACTTTTGTAAACTAGGCTAGGTCTACTACATTTTATCTTTTATAAGTTTCGTGGTTAGAGGTCGCTATGGTGGTAAAAATAAGGCTAAAGGGAGGGGGTCGCGACGGCCAACAGTTTTAACTGTTGAGAGCACGACAGCAGTACTAACTTCCGTTTCAGTTTGCGAGCTCATTTCTCAATGGTTTTTGATGATTCTAATTTCTAAATGGAGCTCACTATGTCGACTATAAAACGCCCCTAATTGTTAACCTTATGTCAAAGTATAAATGGGTCAAAACGGAGCCTAAAGTCAACCCAACATGCCAGTTTTTATACACATAAAATAACAAATTTGAGAATCCGTTTCCCGTTTCGTTATAAGGTGCTAGAGGTTCAAATTTCGCGTGAACACTACTCCTATACTATGTTAACGAGTGATAAATTCAGAATTTTCATTGGTCAAGTTTGTATACGGGTTTCTCAATGAACCCGTATACATCAGTAAGCACGCAACATCTTATGTAAATGGTTTTCATTATGCCTTTTCTACTAAGATTTTCTCAAGCACAAGTAATCTAAGCAACAATAATGCATTTAAATAAATAATGATAATCATGAACTTAAGACTTATAAGGACTTGAAGAGAGATTGAGTATAACTTGACCCAACTGCAAACCCTACCTTCTACTTATAAGAGTCTTACGACCTAATTCACTCCCAAAATCCAAGGCTTAACCACAGTGTTTTGACCCACTTCTTGCTTACACTTGAACACCAAAAATTTACTTTATGCTTGCTTTTTTTACGACTAAAAGGAGGAACCAAAGGGACGAATTTGGAATTAGGGTTTCTAGGGTTTTGTATGTAATGTTTGATAAATGCACAAAGGTGTGGGTTGATGTGTTTGCTGGAAACAAAATGGTGAGTGAGGGGTGAGGTTAGGCAGGAGTTGGACGTGTGTGTGTTTATGATGAGCAAAGATGAGATACCTTCATACTTATACACACAAACCAGAAAGTCATAGTGTTAGGAGTTGTAGTCACATTTTGGTGTTGATGCATTTGTGGTAAAGCATATTGTACAGGGATTAAAAGGTGAGTACTATGGAGGTTGCGTGGGAAGCAGAACAAGAAAAACACAGTTAAGTTTATCACGTGAGCTTTTGAGGGTTTATAAAAGGGATTTGGGCTTTATCCAATGGGTATTTAAGTTAAATGAGATGGGATTTTGTGTATATCTATCCAAGTTTAACATTTACTGATTTGTGGAGTTGTACACATGTTTACACGAAATTTTTTCTAGCTTTTAGGAAAATTTATTAATTTCTTGTGTTAGGTTTATTGCTTAAGTAGTTTTTATTGTATGTATCATTTGAAAACAAAGAAGGAATATAAGGCTTGTTTTTATTTACTTATTAGAATTTAACCACGCGATTCAAACAAAAAGTAAACACTTATAAGTTTAGAAATAAATAGTAGAATAATTAAAGTTGTATAACTGACCTGAAAATGCAAAATGTTACAACTTCAGCTGGAAATCCTGTCAAGAAGATTCTTCTTAAATTGAATCTACCTGATCACAGGTCTATCCTCACAGATTTGAAGGTTACTCCAACCAAACATGGGCAAATGACAAAGCCATATTCGTCCCCCCGCTTTATTGCTAACTGTTTTAATGCAGGATACTTAAAGATGGAGGTGAAGGTACCTGATTCCAACTGACTCACAAGATTCATAGCCACATGCTCATACCCGACCGACAAACATAAAGACATCATGAAGGCTCAAGTACATGTTTCAAGACTTCTGCTACTCTGATACCGTATGTCTTTCTTGAAGTGACGAAGTATTAAAGTCAAGGAATTTCAAAGAAGTTTTTGTCACTTTGATACCGAACGTCTTTCTCGAAGTGATGAAGTGTTATAATTAAAGAACCTCAAGAAAGATGCATTATTAAAGCTTTTCAAGTTAACGTATCAAGAAATGTATGAGCTTGTCGGTCCAAATGTCATAAGTTCACAAGATGGCAAAGTTTACAAGATGGCGAAACAAGATTATGCTTGGTTGATGATCTCAAGGTGTTCAAGATTACAATTTCACATTCAAGACAAGATAAAGGAACAAGCTCAAGCCTAAAGTCAATGATCACTACATCAAATCACAAGTTAATGATTAAAGTTAAAGACTATGAGCTTAAGACTAAAGTTAAAGCATAGTATGCTAGGATTAAGTCTTTATAAATTGGAGTGACCTCCCTTAGGGGGAGATTGTTAGAAACACGAAAAGTATCGGTTACTTCCAATAATAGTTAGTCAAAGCCCGTAGTTAGTCAAATATTTGATTAGGAAGCTAAATGGCCTAAAGGCCCACGGAAAGCCTTTATAAGGCTCATGGCGGGCCACCCCTTTGAGTATAAATACCCTCTCCATGTATGGAGAGGGTGTTGATTAGTTGGTTGTATTTTCACATTCTTAATGCATTTCTTCTCTTTTATTTTCTCTCACTAAAAATACTTCCTTCCTTTTACTTTCTCTTTCTAGTTCTTATATAGTTTAAAGATTACTTAATTCTTACACTTCCACATAATAAACCCTTGAAATTATGATATTTCCTATCTGATAGTCACCATACCCCAAAATCTTTGCAATCTGGCCGTTACCGAACTTGACAGTATCGAGAAACTTGTAAATGAAATTGGTGAGCTGAGAGCGATCTCCGATCATGTGGTTTGAGCATCTAGAGTCCAAATACCACAAAAAGATGGAGCAACTGAAGTATTGGATCCCCGAGATGTACCGGGTTCTGTTTTGTTAGAAATAACAGATTTTGCAATCGTAGGTTTTCTATTAGAACCATTAGTCTTAGGTACCTTAGGTCTCCTAGTATAGACCTTACTTACTACAGATTCTTGTGTAACTAGTTCTAGAGGAATGGGTTCCCTAAGAGGCACTTTATTAGTGGCGGTAATCCTTGTTAAAGGGCATGTATTTGTAACCAAAGTGAAAGTCCTTCTTGTGGGTCTCCAATTATATCTAATTTTAGTAAACACTTTTCCTGTAGGTTTCCATTCTTCTTTCTTTTTAGCTCTCTTAACAGACTTAGATTTGGAACTCACATTCATATCAGAAACAAATTCAAGAATGCACAATTCATGTCTAGCATCAAACATAGAACTATTACATTTAACGCACATTAGCTTAGAATTTGTATTTAATTTGGAATGCTGCATATTTGCATTTCCAGATGGTTCAACAACACAATTCAGTTTATTCAAACAAGACTTAACGATCCTAGAGTGGTCTTCTACTTTATTCTTCTTCTAGGTACTACTTGAAATATGCAGGATCCTATCATTCTTCGTATTATTTGTAGACTTTGACCTGCTAGATTTAGTAGACCGGCTTACTCCTGTAGAAGTTGACACAAAATTGTTAGTGGTCTATTTGGTCTTTGTTTCAGAAGAGCCTAACTGTTTTTGCGATGTGCTTGATGATATGACGGGTTTAGTAAACCTAACTATTTTCTTTTTGTTGATAGGTGTGACAACAACTAATTTCTTACTAGGTTTGTGAATATCATGGCAAGTATCTCTAACATATCCTAGCAACTTTTGAATCAGCTTAACATACTTACAAGCAGAGTAAGATGCACTATCTAAAGGGTTTAGTGATTTGGCTTGTTTAACTATCTCCTTAAGAATAGCAGCTTGTTCCATAGTGTGCTTAAGGTAGTATATGTGAGTTTCCATATTGTTCTTATCCTTTGGAGCCAAAGTTACTGGGTCAAGCTTATACATCCCTGAAGTAATAGTGGTAGCATTTGACACTTGGGCAGCATTGTCGACTATGTCTTTTCCTTTGAATTTCCAAAGATCATTTTTTAATGTTGTTATGACAAATTTTTTTTCCTAAAGTTGGGCATTTTAATCAGTAATTTCAATAGACTTTTGATTTAATTGATTAACCAAAGATTCATCATGTTCTTTAGCATAAACACGTAATGGTTTAATTAAATCATAGAGTTGTTTATAAGTATGTTTCAAATGCTCATTCCCAACAATTATTTTTGCCACCTTATGTTCCAGTTCTATGTTGATGGTCTTAATCTCATCTATGTCCTTTCTCACACTATTTGTGGTGGATGTTTTATTCAAACGTTTAATGTTTGCTTTCAACATCTCGATTGTTGTGTCTTTTGCTTGAAGCTCAGCTTTTAAATTGTTCAATTCAAACAATTGATCAAATGAAGGTTCATTTTGGTTTACAGATGTGTTATTCTTTTGAAAAATTTCTTTATTGATTTGCATTGCAAGTTCAAGAGGAATGCAGTGTTGTTTAAGTTTAGAAAAGGTTTTCGAAAGTCTATTATACTCATCTTTTTCAACCATGTTATATTGTTTGATAAACTCAGCTTTAAGTTCAAGACACTTGTTGCACATTTCCACATAATTTACAGAATCATACATAGCAACAGAAGAATTCACATTCACAAAAGTATTTATATTCAATGAAGAATTCACAACAATATTCACAATATCTTGAGAAATGATTTGATCCAAGAGTCGATCGTTTTCAATCAAAAATTGTTTCTTTAGAATTTCAAAGCACTGTTTGTCTACAAAAAATTGTTGAACAACAGTTTCCATCTGGTTAAAAACTGTTTGTACTTCCGTTACCTCATTTAAAAGATATTTATCAAAAACATTAAATATGTCTTTTAAGGTCTTTAAAAATGGAATTATTTCTTTTAGAAAAACAGCTTTAGTGTATTCAAACACCCATTCCCCTTCTGTTAAAGCATCGGGTGTAATCCGCTTTTTCACCACCTTGTCAAATTGGCCAAGATGGTATTTAAGATTTTTAAGGCTTGTATTAACCAGGCTTACCTTAGGAAGTTCCCGAGGAGCCTCAATTTTGACAGCGAAGAAGCAGATTGGTTTGTATTAGGGTGTAAAGTTTGTAACCGAAAAGTTTGTTCATCAGACAGTTCTTGTTGTGGGACAAAACGTTTACCAAAATCTTCAGATAATCGATTTAACTCAGCATAATCAATTGGTTTAATGTTAACTTTCGTTTCTAAGACCATTGGATCACTTTGTTTTAAAAGCATTTTGAATCGACTCTCTTCCTCAAGCATCAAAGTCTCTTCAGAATCAGCAATTGAAATCACATTGGTTTCCTTAGCAATAACACTGCCATCATAAAGCATTGGCCTAATCTGCTAAGCTTTCTTAAGATAGAAAGGATTTTGAAAACTAAGAGCTTGTTTCAGGTTGTTATCATAGAAAACTTATGGTTTTGTGAGCGTATGCACAGTTTGCACGGATTGACCCATTTTACAAACAATATTGTCCACTTCTTTAACTTTATTTTCCAAAGCAATTTCTTTATCAATATTCTTAGTTTCCTTTTCCTTGGAATAGTTTTTGAAAACATTAAATGTTTTTGTTTACAATTCATTTTCCTTGGATTGTTCAGAAAGAGTTTGTTTAAGATAGTTAGTTTCTTTTTCAAAATCCGCAAACTGTGCATTTTTTCCCCAAATTATATCATCCATTATAAGCTTTTCTCAAGTACTTAAATCTGCATTTTATCTTTCTTCTAGCAATTTCACCCGTTCTTTGTATCTTTCAAGCTCAACAGATAAGGATTCATTGGCAATTAGATTGTCCTTATTGACCTTGTTACGATTAGTTACATGATTTGACAGTTGCTCAAACATAGATAATATCATGGCATCTTGTTGTGCAGAAGAATTTATATCCTGAACAACTGCATTTTGTGTTTCAAGCAGATACTAAGAATAAGGAATGATATTGCTATCACTTGTTATCCCATTCTCTAGATAATTCACAAGACGAGTTTGTTCATAATACGGAATCTCTTGCACACTTTGATTTAGCATATCAATATGAGTGTTTTCAAAGTGAGGTACCTCAGAGAGAACATCTGATCCGTAACTATACAAATTGGCCATAAGAACTGCCTTGGCTGTAGAGAAGTCATCACAGTCAGAATCATATGCATCCAAATCATCTGCTTGATAAGCTGCATTGTGTGTATTGACCATCTGTGTAACTGGACCTTCTATAACTCCAAGGTCTGCCAAAAATTCCAATTCCTCATCATTCAGAACTTTACCAGATCCTTGTGCTTCAACCAGAAGAACTTTATACTTAAGCCATGTAGCATCCCTTTTCCTCTTTGGCTTTGGGCATTGTCTTGCCATGTGACCTTCCCTTTAGCAGTTAAAACACTTCACGACCCTTTGTTGACTTTAATTATTCCTTCTTGTTCCTGAGATGTTAGCCCTTGTTCTAGAAGTACCAGCAGCAAATGAACTTTGTCTCCCCTAAACCAGTTGAATAGTCACCCTTCCATCATGAATATTTGCTTGTTATCTTGGGTTAGAAGAATTTCTTAGCTGATTGTTGGTAGTTGGGAAACAAGATGTGACGACAGTAGACACAAATGACATCATTTTGTTAATGGCATCAATAAGGTCATCTCCTTGCTTAAACACAAGAACTGTAAGACCGGAGTCTATTTGAGGAAATTCAGCAAGATGTGTTTGTTGATTAACTGTGGAGACATTATATTCAATTAGAGGAATGGATTGTGGTTGGACAAGCATCTTGATTAACTGTGGATGAGTAAGCATTAGGATGCGGTGTTGATGGATAAGCAATTGCACGAGGTATGAATTGATCCATATTGAGGAGACTGAGATGTTGAAAACTATTGTTGGAATTGAGGATTGTTGTATGAGGATTGATAAGTGTTGAATTGTGATGGTGTCATTTGATGATTCGCAACTAGTGCAAGTGGATCTTGATTGCGTTCACACATAATACAGACTTCATTTGCATAGAGTTCATGTTGTTCAAGATATGCATGAAGCTGATCAAAGTTGGCGGTATGCAAATCTCTTACAAGTTTGACATCAGTCGCAAACTTACTCCATTCAGGTGGAAGACTGTTTAAGAACTTGGTATTGACTTGAAATTGCTCTAATTTCATTTTGTAAATGTTTATGTCATTGATTAGCTGAGTAAATCTCAAGTAATACTGATGAAGTGATTCCCCCTTGATGTGAGCAAACTTATCAAATGCATCATACAGTTTACACTCCCTTTCCTGCTATGTCAATGAGGTACCTTGCATTAGTAGTTGAACTCTTTCCCATAGATCCTTGGCAAATCTGTGATGATTAACGAGAGAATAGACATCTGATGGTAGTCCTTGAAGAATGATATTAGTTGCCTTGAGATCACAATCAGCTTGAATTTTTTCAGTTACAGACAATTCCTCATATTTCTTTGTCCTGGTCACACCATTTTCTTCAATCGTAGGCCAAATGAGTGGATCATGTTCAACTGATTCAAGTATCATTCTTCCATGCTCTCTGTTTTGCATGTAAAGTTCCATTATGCTTTTCCAAGAATCATACATGCGTTTCTCCAACATTGGTGGACAATTGTCACCACTAGAGAGTATCATGAATGCAGCAAGAGTAGACATTGTTACTTTGTTGTTATGTGAAAAGGTTACTTGTTGATCGGACAGTGATAAGAAGTAATTGTGTTAAAGTGGGTTGGTTTTAAGTGTTTTAGGTCTTGAAAATACACGGGATTTTACAATTCTTGATTAAACCAGGAAAAACAACATTTCACAGGATTTTACAAATCAAAGAAATAAACCGTACAAGTCAAATGTGATTAATTTGCCTTCTGAGGAGGATTAATTCGCCTTCTGAAAAAAATAGATTAATTCGCCTTGGCAACAAAGTGGATTAATTCGCCTTGGTTAGGAAAAAAAGATTAATTCGCCTTGAAAAGAAAATGGATTAATTCGCCTCACAAGAAAAAAAAAATCCTTAATTCGCCTTTAGAAAAATCCTTAATTTGCCTTCAGAAAAATCCTTAATTCGCCTTCAGAAAAATCCTTAATTCGCCTTTAGAAAAAAATTTAATTCGCCTTCAAGAAAAATCCTTAATTCGCCTTCAAGGAAATCCCTAATCCGCCTTCAAGAGAAAATAATTAATTCGCCTTCAAACCAAATTAATTCGCCTCCTGCAAAAACGAACTTCAACTTTTCCAAAACACTAAAAGACTCACTTTTTGATGTTTTTACTTAAAATTTCTTGTACAAATTACCTATCTAAGCCTAGTAGAACCTTAAAAATACAAACTTCAAACTTTTTAACACAAAAATTTTCAAATCAAGATTTTGGACACAAAAGTACTTTTCAAACAAAAAACTTATCAAAATGAAGATTTTTTTTGTATTTTCCAAGGTTTTGCTGGTACAACTAGATAATACTACGACAAAAGAAGAAGAAAATAGTAAACTTTATGGTTTTTAAACCCTCAAAAGGTGAAAACCTCTTGATGGATTTGGACCAATACACGAACAAAAACAAGAAGGAAAAACGCACACAAGAACTTGATTATTACCTCATGGCTCTTGATACCAATTGTAGAATATAAGTAATCTTTATACACACATATAAGAATGAAAAAATCTAGAAAGAGAAAGAGAGTGGGAGGTTGCTTCTAGTGAGAGAAAGTGAAAGAGAATATTGTAAGATTAGTATATGAAAAATGAAACAACCAACACCCTTTCCATCACATGGAAAGGGTATATATACTATGATATGGCCGGCCTTATGGGCTTTCCATGGGCTTTTCCTAAGCTAGCCTATCTAGTTTCCAAATATTACTTAATGAGCTATCTAACAATATTTATGAAAGTGACCGATACTTTCGTATTCCTAACATTTTAGAAGATAAGTCATCAACCATCACACCATTGAAACATTAAGGATAACCGTACAACATGCATCTGAACTCTATGCATCAAACCTGAAAAATGTTTTGGAAATAGATTGTCTAAGTGGAAAATTAATTGGACTAGGTCGTGTTCAGGCGTCGTTGCATTTGCTTGTGTGATATTGAGTTTGCTGCTTAAGGTGAGTTCTCGTAGCCCCACTTTTCAAATCTTTTTCGTTGGGGGAAAATGATAATCAAATGTGTTTTGAACTGTTTTTCTGAACTGTGCGAAATGTGGTTTTGGTTTTTGGGACAATTTATGTGCTTATGACTGCTATGTGAATATTATGTGGTATGATTTGTTCCTGCCTACATCGAGGTGCATGGAAATAAGTGTGATTAGCATGGAATTGCCATGTCTGTGAAGGGTCTGCCCTATTGTAAATGCTCTAGCTTGTAGGCTTTTAGGTGCGTATGACCTCGGGGTTGCGACCCCAAAAGCAATGGTACACGTTGGTGATAAGACTAGCGAGGATGCTAGGTCTTGGTACATGATTAGCGGGGATGCTAAGTCATGGGTTTGTGATTGTTTGCATATATCCACTGTCATATTACACAATTGTCCAACTGTTGAAATATTGGCATAGCGACTGGGTTTCCTTCAAACCTACGAGCTCACCAAAATTATTATTGACGTTTTCGAGTATCATTTTCAGGTGAAGATAATGATCGCTAAAGTTAAGATTTGTGATAGCAGACTTTAAGTGTATCCTGTATGGATCATGTTTGAGAGGTCTTGCTTTTGAAGTATGTTATGGATTTGTTTTCTTAAGGATTGATGTTTAAGATAGTATAGACCCCTGCGTAGGCATTTGTATTTGTAAGCGACTATTTGTTGTGTTCTTCAATGGGTCATCGCTCAAAGTTATTGAGGTTGATGGTCATCATGACACTTTCATTTATGCATTTTAGATTTCTCTATTTTGTATCTTGTGTTATGATTGATCATTATGTTGCATTCCCGTGTTTCCGCCTATGACAGGGTGTGATAATGAGAATGTTTTTCTCAAGCTTGATCAACAAGTTCTCTAAAATGATTTATGTTATTCGTCATTACATTATAAGCTTGTCTACTTTTACTAATTGATTTTGAAGTAGGTAAGAAAACGATGTTTTTAAAATTTTTTGGTTTAGATTTAACTAATGATGTAGAATCTCTTAACGCAAGTATGGATTGATTCACTTAGAGTTTTAGAGAGAGAAAGATGGTTGGATGAACACTTAGAGAGAGAAAGTAAAATGATAATATTAGATTAGTAAAAAAATGTGACAAATGAACAACCAACACCCTCTCCAAGCTATAAATAAGGTTTATATATGACTTACTATGGACTCATAGTGGGCTTATCCATAGGCCTTTGGCCCGGTTAGCTTTCTAACTTAACCATACAACTTACTCCGAGCTATGACTAACTATATTGGTAGTGACCGACACTTTTTCGTATTTCTAACAATCTCCCCCTAAGGGAGGTCACTCCAATTTACAAAAATTTAAACTTAGCATACTATGCTTTCACTTCGGTCTTGAGCTCGTAGTCTTTAACTTCAATCATTAACTTGTGATTTGATGTAGTGATCATTGACTTTGGATTTGAGCTAGTTCTTTTGTCTTGACATGAATGTGATCTTTGAGCTTCTTGAAATCATCAACCAAGCATAATCTCGTTTTGCCATCTTGTAAACTTTGCCATCTCGTGAACTTGTGACTTCTGGACCGACATGCTCATACCTTTCTTGATTTGATAATCTTGAAAAGCTTTAATAATGCATCTTTCTTGAATTTCTTTAACTTTAACACTTTGTCGCTTCAAGAAGGACGTACCGTATCAGAGTAGCGGAAGTCTTAAAACATGTACTTGAGCTTTCATGATGTCTTTATAATTTTCGGTTGGGTATGAGCATGTGGCTATGAATCTCGTGAGTCAGCTGGAATCAGGTACCTCCATCACCATCTTTACATTTTCCTAAAATAGAACAGTTAGCAATAACGCGGGGGGACGAATATGGATTTGTCATTCGCCCGTGTTTGGTTAGAGTAACCTTCGAATCCGTGAGGATCGACCTATGATCAGGTAGACACAATTTAAGAAGAATCTCCTTGACAGGATTTCCAGCTGAAGTATCAAATCTTTCTAACACATATGTATCAGATTCATCAAACTTAACATGTTCTCATTATCGGAACGTCTCAAAGCAGACAGCACGATATGAGTGAACCAACGAGTTACTATCTTACCGATTGAAATAAAAAATTGATTTGAAAATCAATCGACGTGTCACTTGCTAAAGTGGTTTTGTGACACATCGAGAGTGTTTATCATTTCAAAAAATTCATCAGCAATCGTTAATTCATAACCTGGAACAAGTTTGATTCTTATAGAATCGCACCATCATTTCTTTCTGGTTGTCACAAGTTTGATTCATATAGAATCGCACACATCACCTACCATGAGCTTGTTTGATGTTGGCTCAAGCAGGATTTCCATCTTCATAGCGAATGAAATCACTCAGATGTTCTAGCAAAATCACAAGGATAATGTGTAGGACTCTTAATATGTTAACTTGTTATTCACATTGTGTGACATAGCAAGCATGATTTGACAAGTGTCCTAATGAGATTTATGGATGATCTCTTTTGGCTCTAGACTCAATAGTGCACTTTGTTTTTAGTGATCAAAGGCTGGAGCAGACTGCCACCTTTTCAATATCAACTAACTCGGAGTGAGAAAGTTGATAGAAATGCGTGTAATCTCTGTAAGAAATGAAACAAAAGTCTGTTGAGAGACCTTGAGTGGCTAGGGAGGGTTGTGCATAGCGTCACTGGGTCTATGACTGTCTTCAATGTCAGACAACAATTTAATGTTTTTGACAAATTATGTATTCACTCGGTTTCGGCCTAAGTGTATGGAGGGCTTCTTTCTTTTCACCCTTTATCCTTACATTTCTTTTTCATTCTTCAACCCCTTCAATGCTTACTGAGACTTCATAACTAACACCTTGTTGGGTTTGTTCCAGTGTTAGCTCCATCTCAGTCGGCATTATTCCAGATTCTCACTTTTTATCCTTTTGAATCATACCTAAGTACTTCTGCACTAACTAGTAGATATCCCTGGGTAGATCCCTCCGGTTCTGGCTGGATCATGGGATTTGAATACCTATGCCTAACCGCCTTATAACTCCATAAATTTAAGTACATGGTCGGTCTTTTGGGTATTCCATCACAATCGAAACCAAAATCATTGAAAAGTTCAATCAAAGTGTTTGATATAAATATCAAAAGATTTACACTTTGAGAGTTTTTCATCATCACTAAAATCTCCCCCTTAACATGTGCACCGTAATCATAGTACATGCTAAGTGTTGGAGTGCATTGAGTCCATTTTATATGATCACATGTAAATACAATTTAGATTCAATTTAATCACATTTTCTCCCCTTATCCAAAATGTTAATCCTTTGATATTTTAGATATCAATTGATTAAACGTTCGGGGGAAAATGTTACATAATCACTATAAGGAACATTTTAATGCTCCCCCTCAAGTTTTGAGGGTAAATAAGACTGTGCTGAGTACAATAATTTGAAATTTTTTTAATTTACTAAGAAATTCTTGAAAATTTTATACTCGAGCACACCTTATTTTCACCATCAGTCTACACTACATATATACAAATTCACAAGTTTATGATATACGAAATGACCTTTGAGATATGAACACAATATGACAAAGTCATATTGTTTTTTGCAGCAGTCTGAGGTCAGTTCCGTAGAGTCTACCACCAATAAATTTCTCCAAACTCCTCATCATCTTCCTTTCCTTTAACAGATTGTTTATGTACTTGATCATGAAATGAGCTCTTTTCTTTTCCAATGTGCTCCATCTTCTCTTCGGCAAGTACTCCATGTCGATATTCTTGGTAATGTCTTCGAACGAAGAAAGAAGCATGGTTAATGTGCCATCACTGAACTTGTACAGTTCATCGGAGCGCATCAACCTGTTCCTCTTGAAGTCGTCGACATAAATGAATCCTTGAGGGTCTTTGTATGGAGTGTACGGGTGCCTTTTTCTGAGATCTGGTCTTGTAGTATCAGGCTTGGTGACTTTGATCTGTTTTTGATAACTTTCAACTTCAAGTTGAAGATCTTCAACTTTTTTTTGAATAACCAGACTTCTGGTGAACATTATTAGTGCTATTACGAAGTCAGCAACATCATCCCCTGAAAGATTTGTGAGTCGATTCTAAACCACAAAAAGTAACATGTCCTCGATATCATTGATATGAAGTCGTGGAAAGTCACCTTCCTTGAATTTGTATAATACGTTATCAGCTCTTCTCACTACAATCTCTTCTAAGTACCCGTATCCATGTTTCCTCATTACCTTGACATGAGTGACAACCAGAATACGTTTTGTAGAATATAAATCTCCTCTTGATTGCCTGCCTCTTGCATATGCATAGAAGGACTTACGTTGTTCCCTCCAATGTGAGATACCCCATAACGTATATTTATCATAAGCAACTTTAACAGGACTCCATATGTTTGGAACCATGTCTTCAATGCCTGGTAGATCATACTGAGCGGCCTTTGTCTTGGTAGTAGATGAATTGTTATAGAAATTATCCGGGTCCTTCTGTTGTAGATTCTGAACGCTTTCTTTGTAGGCGCGTAACCAACGAAAATCCCAATGTCTGCTTTTGCATCAAATTTACCCAGATCCTCATGGTCATTGGTAGGATAACAAAGTGAACCAAAGACATGAAGGAATGATAAGTTCGGTTTCTTGTCTTGCATAAGCTCGTATGGAGTTTTGTTGTATCAGAGGCATATCAAAGAACGGTTTTGGGTATAACAAGCTGTATTGATAGCTTCGGCCCAGAGAAATAATGGAGCTTTAGAAAATATCAGCATTGTTCGAGCGGCTTCAACAAGAGTCCGATTGCGCCTTTCGACAACATCGTTCTGCTGAGGAGTGCGGGCTACAGAAGTTTGATGCGAGATGCCAACATTTTCATAAAATTCATGAAGTGTCTGATTGAAAAATTCGGTTCCATTGTCTGCTTGAACATTCCGGATTGTGGCATTCAAACGAACTTGTATGTTTTTAATACATTTGATGATGGCCGCAGGAGCTTCATCTTTTGTCTTCAAAAATCGGACCCAGGTAAATCTTGAGTAATCGTTGACTATCACTAAGATATACCTTTTCCCGTTAATACTAGCCACATGCATTGGGCCACACAAATCAATATGCAAAAGATATAGTTTCTCTTGGTTAGTGTCTTCAGCTTTGGGTTGATGAGAGGATTTTTTGCTTTTTCCTGATGCACATGCTGAACACAAATGATCTTTCTGAAATTTAAGTCTAGCAATTCCTCGTGCAAGACCGTCTTTAACTAGCTTGTTCACAGTACCAAAGTTGAGATGAGATAATCGACGGTGCCATAACCAGCTCTTAGTCTTTGACGCTTTGGATAGAAGACAGATCAGAGATGATCGAAGCATGTCATCAAGGGAAATTGTGTACAAATTTATGTCACAGGACCCCGAAAGTAGATCAACACCTTCTAAATTGCGAATGAAGCAAGCTTTTTTCTAAAATGCAACTTCAAGATCCGCATCACAAAATTGTCCAACCAAAAACAAATTATGTCCAAGCCTCTCAACGTAGTATACCCTTAAGATAACAACATTTCCCAGCTGATAGTCACCATACCTCATAATCCTTGCAATCTGGTCGTTCCCGAATCTAACAATACCCAGAAATTTACTGACAAAGTTCATGAGCTATGAGCGATTCCCTGTCATGTGTTTTGAACATTCGAAGTCCAGATACCAGGGTACAATATGGACAACCTGTCATGATAAGAGAAGAAGATGATGGAATATCTATTGCATTGGATCCCCAAGTTTGATTGGGTTCCGAGTGGTTAGCATTTTTAGATTCTACGTGGTTAGATTCTTAGTTTCTACATCTTAGCAATTTTACTCCCGAACCTATGTTTTTTACCCATTTTTGGGTTTCTCTGCTATAGACTTTTATCTCTGGTTTTATGTATTTTTATCTTGTGTGGGAAGTGGGTTGTGTTGGGGACTTATTCATTCCTGGCTTAGTACCGTTAGTGATAATACTTAGTACTGATAGTTATAGTTAGTACTAACAGTACAATAGGGTAAGTACTGTCAGATAGTAGTACCGTTTAGTAGAATAAATAGTTAGTACCGTATCAGATGATATGTATGAGATAATTATAGGAAAATATATGTATTATCTTTTACGCGTTTTGTAAGCTTGTTAGGGTTTATCCTTGGGTGTATAAAAGTAAACTCTCATTGGCATAGTTAGAGATATCAGTTCAAATATACTCTCATACAATCATATCTCATAGTTAGTAATCTGTAATCACTTTAACAGATTAATAGAAATCAAAGTTTAGTTTTTCATTGTTCTTCTTAATACTATTGTGTAGATTCCGCATATACAATTAGTATTCATAGTCAGTGTTTCTATATAGTCAAACTATATTTATACAAGTTGGCTATCACCCTTAGCCCGGCATTATCTAAGATCTGTTCAGTTTGGCTCACAAAGTGGTATCAAGAGCCTTGTGAGAAACTTGAGTAAGAAGAACTAAAACCAATTATAAATCTCTATTTACAAAACTAATCCATGTCTGGCTAGACAAGTATGAAATTCACCACACACCGCCACCAATCATTCACAAACACCACACAACAAACTCCTCACACTGCTTTCCACATTCAACTTCCTATTCTCAAAAAGGGAGATATGAAATACGGGCCTGGAAAAATGGAAATGATTTGGCCCATACAGGACTATCATATCTGGGAAAGTTATACAAAATGGGAATGGTTCCTGTGTCAATCCACCACAGATACCACAGGTCAAATCATGTTTCTGCGCCAAGGGACTGCAGAAGAAATTTAGCCAGAGAAAGAGAGGGAAAGCACGGACCACCCCCGACCTTTTTTGGCCCTTTTATTTATTTTTTGGGCTTTACCCGAAGATCCGATCTTGCTAAATTTCATAAGATGGGATGCAATAGAGAAGTAGTAAGCCATCAAATCTAGCTTTTGGTAGAAATGATGAATCAAGAAGATCAGATGAGTATATCTTAAGCAACAGTTTGAAGGATTCTCTGTATCAAACTCAGAAGGGCTACATAAAGGCTATGATAGGTTTCAAAGTCTTCTGAGTCAATTAGAGAGATGCTTGGGCAGGTGTTTTCCACTGAGGATGACAAATCAGAAATTCTTAGATCTCTACCTTCTGCCTGGTCTAAAGTTTCCTTAATCAGGAGGACCAAGCCAGGAGGTGGAGAGTCTCAGTTTTGATGATATGTATAATATCTTAGAGTCTTTGTGAGAATGTTGTAAAAGGCTCTACTGCATCATCCTCTAGAACTCAATATGTAGCATTTGTCTCTGAGAACACTGAGCTAGTACTAATGATGTTAGTTCCGCTTTTGGTCGTCTATAATCCTTTGGTCCAATAACTCACAGTTGAACAAACTTCATCATACTCCCGTTCCTTACAAATCAATTCAGTTGCCCTCAAATAGATCATGAGGACTTGGAACGTTAATGTAGTTTGCTAGAAGAAATGGACTTGAAATAGCAGGTGGCCATGATTTTAAGAGAATGAAAAAGTTCTACAAAAAGACTGGTAGAAAGCTACAATTTGATGCAAAGGAACCAGTTGGTTTTGATAAAACCAAAGTTGAGTGTTACAATTGTCACAAGACAGTTGCATTTGAAGATAGTGTAGTGAACAAAGGAAATCAAGATAATAGGAGGAGATATGCTTGGAACTCTGGAAATAAGGATGGGAGAAGATCTGGTAAGCAGGAGGACTCTAAAGCATTAGTGACTATTGATGGAGAAGGTGTTGGACCAGTCACTCAGAAGAAGAAGAAGATTATGCTTTGATGGCTTGCAACAGCTCAGGCTCAGACACAGAGGTAACTTCATGTTCAAATGAGTGTAAAGAGTCTTATGCTAAACTTAAAAAACTGTATGATGCACAGAGAGAACAACTTAGTGATGCAAGCATAGAAATTCAGGCATATACTCAAGGTCTAAAGAAAGTTGAAGCACATTTAGTTGCTCATCAACAAGGATAACTTTTGGTATGAAGAAAGATAAGGTTTATGAACTAGATTAGATGATTAAAACTGATGTTTTTAACATTACCATTAAGATACTATTGCAGAAGCTCAAAAACGAAAAAGAAGATTTAAAGCTAAAGTAGAAAATGGGCAAAAAATCTTCTATAAATCTTGGTAAACTGGCTAAATACTTAGATGAGTGCTATGATAAATTTAGCTTTGGGTATGGGATATAGATATGATGGCGTCTTGAGGTATGAAATTTGAAGTTTTTACAATGTGTATTTATGAGTACGGTAAGTGAAGTTAGAAATCAACCTTTGTATGATAGTTTGTTTACCGCAGGAGGAATGCATGTTGTACCTGTGAACACCCATTTTTACTATATAGCAGCGAAAGCTAATCTGGGTATTTACTTTCATGAGTATACACTCATATCATAGAAAAATGACCAAAAGAGACGTTTGTTCAAAAAGATTGTTATCATCATTTCAACTTCAGGTTTTACCAAAGGCAGGTCCCAAAATCTAGTTACATATGATGTAAATGATAAACAAGTTTTATGCCTCTTCAAGGTCCATGGCCACTCTATGCCATAAAGTTTTCTAATTACCTGGGATAAACATGCATTAAAGAGGAGGGTTAACACAAAGTTGAGTGAAATTCTTCGTTTGATAGTAATTAGTTGATACAATTTTATCATAATTAGAAATGTTGGGTTTTGCAGGATATATCGTTGCATTGAAGAACATTATTGTCATAGTGAACAATATTATCAACCTAAACCATGAATCCATAATAGAAGATAAGAGATCATTAAAGAGATATTAGGTGTATACTACCAAAGAGATATTGGGAAGATATTACACCCAAAGAGATATTGAGGAGATATATACCAGAGAGATACTAAGGAGATATTACCCAAAGAAGATTAAAGAGATATTGGGAGATACTACCCAAAAAGATATTTCCATGTACTTAAGTAATAATATATCAGGTTTGCATACTAGTTTAAAAAAGCCTTGCATTCATAGTTTTAATGTAGGTAATTACGGGTTCTAAAGTACTGTGAGATTATGAAACTATTATAGTCTTTGAAAGTATCACCTTGTTATGTAGTATTTAAAAGAGTTTGTAAACAAGCATGTATCCCCCTGCGGGTTGATAAAACATGTAATAAGAACAGGCTCTTAGGTTATTTGATTATTCACTCTTGTATTGGTAGTTAAATATTCTAAAATAAAAGTGACGACCTTATCACAATCTTAACTCGGGAAGTTGATATAATAAAATGATAGTAAAAAGCCATGTCACGTCAACTGAATAAAATATGTCAAGTCTTAGGAAGACTGTACTCTATGAACTTTTTGTTTAAGAGTTATGAGTTTGATTGAAGAGTTTGAATTATTGTATCACCGTTCGGGCCATCTAATTCAGAAAAGTCATTCAGTAAACGTTTGAGGAGCTAGGGCACTTTAAATCGTAAGTGGACCCAAAACTCAGTCAGAATGTGTTAGTACCAAGATGAGAACCTATTATATGAAGCTCCTCTAGTATTGTGGTTCAATTATTAGCGTCCGGCTGATCGTTTTTAAGCGTTTTAATTTAATATTTGGAATTGTTAAACACGAGAAGCGTTACTGTTAAGTTATGTCATATAATGTTTTGGATATGATTTTATACTTTTTCAAAATGTTACATTTTAGACCCTGGGGTTTGAAAATTGCAAATAGGCCCTTGGAGTGTACATTTTACGACTTTGGTCTTCATACTTTGGAAAGTCTATACCAAGTAAACCTTGGACTTTGAAAAGTGACATAATAGATCCCTAGAGTTATAACTTTGATAAAATGACATATTTAGCCCTTTTAGTTATAAGTTTCCGAAAGTTATGATATTTATACCCTTTGCATGGATTATAATTACAAAACATGTCCAAATTGCCATGCAAGCTTAGTTTACATTTCAATTGACATTTATAAGTTATAATAAACTAAAATTGAAGTTTTTTAACGCAACTATTAATTTAAAATAATGATTCGTTGAGCTAGGAAGCCAAAACACGGTTCAAATTAGAGTTTCAAAAATGTAAAGCGTGGGTTTTAAGTTCAAAATTCCTTCATTAATCAATATAGTAAGTTATTTTAACATTTGTTAAGCGTGTAGGATAGATATATAACAATATTTAAATATTATAACCATTTGAGTTTTACGGAAAAAACAAAAAAAAAAAAAAAAAAACAATAAAAAAAAAAAAAAAAAAAAAAAAATAAAAAAATGAAAAAAAAAAAAAAAAATATAAAAAAAAAAATGCAGAAATTAGCGTTATCGGGGGGGGGAGTTCGTTTTTTGTATCAAAATGAAAGATGAGCATTTTGGGTTATGAAACTTTAACAAGAGGTTTATTTAGGATACATATGACTCATTATAGGGTTATAGATCAGTATAGGACATCCAGAACCTGGGTTGAGCTTATAGGCATTGGAACATGGTCGTTTTCGGGACTGTATTTCCACTCGTACGCCTTATATCTTCACTCCGAGGCTTCAATTTCTTCAGGGCTTTGCTTCTTGACCTTCTTTAATGATCCTAGGATCATATGGGAGGAAAGTATTGCTGCCTTATGGGTTTGAGAGAGGAGGTGATTGGTACGAGTTTGAATGGAGATACAAGGGTGTTATTTATAGTTCGTTTATAGTTACGGAGGAGTAAGCAAGCCTCTGATCTTGTCTTGACACATAGAGGGCTAGGTCAGGAAGGTGTACAAGTAGATTTGCACGGTGTGGAAGGTCAATGAAGTAGGAATGATGGTGTGGCTTATTGTTCTTGCTGTAGTGGCTTCTCTAGGCAAAAGAGAGCTATTGTTGGCCTTCATTAATGAACCAAGAGTAGGTCCAAGTTGCTGGGTTGCTTCTTAGGGACATCTATAAGGAATCCATGGTGGTTATTATGCACATGTTAGGGTTTAAATGGGTAAGATGAATATAGAAGGGTGCCGTGGCCGGTTTGGACTCGACAAGGTTTTCAGAAGTTTTCTTGCTTATAATTCGTACACATTGATTCAAGGGATTGTTTAAATAGGGTCGTAAGGTCTATAAATAAGCTTTATTGCAAAGATTAGCAATTGGATGGTTTTAAAATGAATCTAAAAATGAAGAAAGTCGCTCGGTTCTTAACTGGTGTGGTTTTAGGGTTTTTAGTTAATTAAGGCTTAGTATTTCCAGTATACTTGCATGTAATGTTAATTTTATGTTTATGAGGCTTAATATATTGGATAATTAATGAAATGTAAAGTGGTTTGGTTTAGAATGGGTCGAATTGAGTAAATAAGGTCATGTAGTTCACATAGAGCTCACGTTTAGGGTTCTTGGGCTTTTCTTGGCTTGTTATTCGTATGAAATGATCAAGGGTGATAGACTACTGGATCTGAGCAATTGTATATGATTTATTAATGATATTTGATAGTTGTTTTAAGTTAAAATGGGATGAAATGGAATAATAAGCCGTGGGTTGGAATTAGGGTTCGTATAAGACTTTTAGGGTTTTCTAGCTTTGTAAATCTTGTATATTGTCAAAGTAATGATGGATAATAATGGATAATGGTTTGTAAACTCATTTTATGGGTTTACAATGACTCTTGGTTGCTTACTTGAGACAGACCCCCCCCCCCCCCCCCCCCCCCCCACCCCCCCCCCCCCCAAGCATGGAGAGAATGAGTAAACGGGTCAAAGTTACATTTAGTGCACAATTAGGGTTTCTTGGATTCGTTTCTTGTATAATTGAAGTAGAATGATGAAATGATGATGGAATGATGATTGAACATGATTGATAATGTTGTAAATTAAGTTATTAAAACTTATTTAGGTTCCTTGGTTTGGTTTTGATGGTAAAATAGAATATAGGGTCATGTTTAGTTTTAGCTGGGTCGGGTTTTAAACTTTTGAATTTGGGTTTTTGGTGTATTATTGTGTTTGAAGGTTATGAATAGAATAATTAGGGTTTACACATTGTATAATGAGTATAGTAGCTTGTACATAAGTGGTGGTGAAGAAATTAGAATGAAAATGGAGGTAAAACGGCTATTTTAGAGATCATGCTTAATGACTTGTATATTGAGCTTTTAAGGACTTGTACCTTTCTTTGGATAGAATGTATATTCATATGAGATGTTATGATACTTGTACATATGCTTTAGTAGCTTGTACATTCACTTTAGATATTAACCCTTCATGAAATTAGGGTTTAGAGGTATATGATAACGGTTTAAAGCCCGTTTAGACATAACGTTGCGAATAGTACATTATAGGAATAATGTACTTTGTAATGATGATAGAATGATATTGACTTGACATGTTATGATGTTTGCTTGGCATATATGAAGACAGGATTGTTATAGATAGGTTGCGTGAGCTCGTCTACTTTAGTTATGACATACTGAGATATATAAGTAATGTAATAAAGCAAAAAATTTCCCCGTACAATTGTGATAATAGTAAAATAAGTTTTTCATTTGATGAAAATTCTTGGGTTGTTATAGTATCCACCCTTTACAGAAATCTCATCCCGAGATTTAATTGAAAGTTGAATTGAATGAATTTAAGTTGGCGCTAATCACGGTTACAAGTTCACGTTGTGTGATGCATTTTAATTATGTTTTGTACACATAATTATAATTACCTCCTTCCATACGTCTACTTATTTTCAAGATCATACCTCTTGGTGATAGTCAATAGAATTTCTCTAGATTCTGATAGAATCTGGGTGGATGAAATACGTTGCGATACTCAGATCGTAAGGAATTGTTATTCATTAATTTAAAAGTAACATCAAATAGAATGCTATCCACAAGTCTTTATATTGTCAAATTTTCATACCTTGAGGTATTTGAAATATTTGAAATTGCATAGTTTCTTTTGTGTGTTTTCCTTGTTATTATGTTGCAGAATATAGAAAATTTTTAGAATACAGAGATCATGGAATGAGTGATGTCAAGGAATGATTATGAATTTGAGTAGTGTTGTCTAATCATGTGAGATACAGATTTTTGAAATGAACAGATGATGAAGGTAATAATGAAAATGAAGGTAATAATGATAATGATTAAGGGATTGTTTATACAAACGGATTGAAAGAAACTTGTTTGTACATATGTTATATACTTAAGCCTACTTATTTATAATTAGTCACTTACAAAAAGAAGCGTCCAACATTTACTTTGTAATTGAGAATTTATAAATTCATAGTTCAGGGATTTATAATTTCCTTATTCAAATGAAGAAGCATTCTAATTCATTTCTTAAGTTGAATCTTAAATCGTCATTACCTAGCCATAAAAACGTGAATATGGTAATGTGTAGAAATTGAATGGTTAGAAATATGAGCTGTTGATTGTACTAACGCCGTATATAAATCGAGGTATGAAAATTTTATGTTGCAAATATGAGGAGAGTATTCAGAGTTTGAACATGATAGAATTGACAAATAATGTCGAGTTTTGATACCACCAGATAACAAGATGTAACGGAATTATCACTTTTATTTCATGGATAACTTTACATACGAACTTTACATATGAAAAAGAGTTGATACTTATGTTACGTATCTTGTAGTAGGATAAAAATAACAAATGACAAAGATTGTAGCTTGATGATCGGAGTTTTTAAGATAGTGAAGAAATTTCTTGAATGAACGTGAATAGCCTCCAAGAGTTGTTTTCAGGGTTGATTGCAGTTAGGTTTCTGGTCAGATTGCAAGCTCAACACTTGACAGTGCAAATCGTCCTATGTGATGCAAGGTTGCATTTTATACACACAGGAAGGTTTCCAATGTATCTTATTGGGAGGATAAGTCTAAACAGTTTTCTTGTCTTCTATTTTGCTGGTGGTGGTAATCTCATCACGGATGTGATTGTTGTGGTTATTTTGGTAGTTTCAGTTTTGCGATTGTTGAGTGTTATTGTTAGTTGTGGTATTTGGAGGAGTTGTTTGTTGTGTCGATGGTGTTTCTCTTATCTTCTAATTTTCGTTTATGATTATTGGTTTCTTGCATAGAATCGCGTTTTATTATCTGATCCATTAACCTCTGGGATATGTTGATGGCTTCCTCCAAAGTTTGAGGTTTCGAGGCAGTAACGTTTCCTTCAATGCTTCGAGGTAGACCTCCGATAAAAGCTTCTAAGAGTTTCTCATTGTTTGGCACCATGTTTGGACACAAGGTGGTTAATTCTTGGAATCTTCTAACATAGGGTTTAAGATTCATTTCCCCTTTTCCACCTCGATTGTAAAGTTCTTTCCATTTTTCTTGATCTCAGTCCCGGGGATCATATTGTTTGTCAGAAGCCTTTTTAACTCAGTCCAGGTGGTTCGATTAGCTTGCTCTATTCCCATAGGTTGGGCATATGCCATTCCCCAGGATAAGGCATCGTCAGTTTAAGGAGGTACCAGTACAAATGATTACTTTATTTTTACTCAGCAATCTGCTTTGAGAGAAATAACTGATTTGGTTCGTTCAAACCGCACGATTAAGCCTACTGCTCCGATTACCAACTTTGTTTATTTTATTTCTTTTTTTTTAGGACAATTTTTTATGTTTTTGATTTTTCTATTTTTTTATCTTTTACTTATACTAAGAAGAAAAAGAAAATATTTTTTTACTTTTTATATTTTATGATTTTTTTTTACTTTTGAATTTTAAAACAAGAATGAAACTTTCGAGGACGAAAGGATCTTCAAACCAAATCAACAAATACAAAACGTAGGAATCGTAAACATTAATCCCCGGCAGCGGCGCCAAAAACTGATTGCAGTTTATTATACTTAAAAATATATCACAAAATAATATAATTCTAAGAGTAATTAAGAAGATTACCAAGTTACCCTTGATAAAATTCACTCTCAAAAATATATATAATATAATATAAAATACGTATATTAAACCGGGCAAGTATGATCACCCGGGTCGTTATCCCCAATGACTAGTGAAATTGAAACCACGTTTAGGTTCGGATCCTGATTTGAATGAAGCAAAGATTTTTGAATTGGTTTCTAGAAATAAAAACCCTAATTTTTACTTTTTTATAAAAGACTAATTAAACTAATTAAAATCTAACCCTAATTTTTAATCAAAATTAATTAAACTAATTAAAAATTAAACTAATTAAAAACTAATAAGCTTAATTAACGACTTAACTAATGGACTAATGGAGCAAAAGGGAAAAGGATTAACTGGAACTAAACTACTAACGGGCAAGGATTAACTAAGAAACAACTAAAATAGAAAAATTGCAAGAATGGTCCCTGAGGGTCTACCCCGATAACAACTAAAGTCCAAATTAAGGCGAGATTTGAAAAGTGCTTAAATTGAAAAACTCAAAGAAGCAAAGTTGTAAAAGAAGCTAGGGAGAACAACTTTAATAAAAGCTACTAGGACTGAAAATCTCAAATAAGCTCAATAAGAGCTTATTTCTAAACTGATTACAGAAAGTGAGGTTTTGAACTTAATTTCACTTAAACAGCCATAAAATGCTCAAATTAAGCTTAATTCTAAAAAGGAAAAGTGATCTAGAAAGCTTATGATGTGCTTAATCTAAAAATGCAAAGAAAACTAAGCTAGAAGTGCTCTTAAACTACTGAAATTAAGCATGAAACAGGCAAACTCAGGAAATAAGCAAGGAAACTCTAACTTCAATTAAGCTAAAAACTTAATAAGCTAAACTAGACTCTAAAACTTTCAGGACTTATCAAACTACTTATTATCCATCTAAATAAGCTATAAAATCTAGACTTAAAAGCTAATTTAACAAGTTTAAATCCTAAAGATCCTAAGTACTGTTTTTGGAATTTTCAGGTTTTTTATGACTTTTGACAGCAAAATAAGCTAAGACAATAAGCTAGAAAGCAAAATTTAAGACTTAAACTATATTAAGCTATATGAAAACTTAAATTCTACTAAATTTGATAAGCTAAATCCCAAAATAACCTATCTAAATTAAGTAGAGAACACAGCAGTACTAACTGAAGTTAGTACTGCTAGTGTAAAAAGTTCAGCAGTACTTTCACTTGAAAGTACTGCTGATGCAATTTGGATTTTGAAAATGGAATAAGCAATGAAATAAACTAGAAAATGAAAACTAAAACTAAATTCATAATAAGCTAAAGCTAAACTTAATCCTACTTGAAAATCTAAGCTAACAGTACTAACTTATGGTTAGTACTGGTAGTGTAAAGGTTCAGCAGTACTAACTTATGTTAGTACTGCTAGTGCAATTCAAGAGTGCACTAAACCAAACACCCCCTATTTTAGACTATGACAGATTTAAAACCTTTTAAAGAGGAATCTAATGACAAATTCTAAATACCAGATAAAAACTAGCTTAAAACAAACTTAGCAATCATGATTAAACAACTGAATAAGTAAAATTCTAAGATCTAACTAATAAGCTAATACTATGTATTTTAGAGGTTTTTAAAGACAAATATATGAAAGACTAAGATCTAAACTAATTTAATCAAAAACAGATAAACAACTATGATTATTAAGCTAAATTATACTAAAATAAGCACTAATAAGCAAAGAGAATAAGCAAATAAGCAGATCTAAGTATAGAAAGCAATAATATCATTATTTAAAGCTAGAATTAAAGGAAATGAAAGAGAAACTTACAAACTCCTCTAGCTAAACAAGAGGACCAATAAAGGCAGCTACAAGCTCCCTAGCTTATTAATAAGCTAGGGTATAAGTCCTTGGGATCTCTTCCAAGTTAAGATCCCCTTCCAAAAGCTCTAATCCAATAAGATCCATGTAAGATTAAACTGATTTAAGGTTTAGATAAGATTAATACTGAATTCAATAAGCTCTATTTCAGCTTATAGACTGAAAGAGCTTTAAATGAGCTTATTAGCTTATTGAGACAACTTAGCTTATTAAGAGAGCTTATGACTTTAAATGAGAGCTTAGTAAATGAGATTTAAAACACTAAAGACTGAATTTCATTAATTAAAGAAACTGATTACATTACTTGAAAAAGGAAAATTACATTTAAGAAAAATACAAATTTAAGCTAGACTAAAAATTACTAAAAACCTAGATATCGTGTGTGTGAGAAGTGAGGCCTATTTATAGGTGCTGAAAGAAGCTTCTAGGATCTCTAGCCCTGCTCTCCAATCTTTCAATCTCAACCAATCATTTCTTCAATCATCCAGCAACAATTGTGGTGGCCGGTATTGATCAAATTGTGGAACCACCTGAGATTGCCAGCATGACAATCTCTTGATGTGACGTTTGTGCATCTATAGTGAAGTAATATTTTTAGCACAAAAACCCACTTAAATTTGTGCTTTCACCATTGTTGACGTGGCCTTTGATTGGGAGAGGCTAAGTAATCCCTTGATAAAGACTGATTTGTCCCTTCATTTGTGTTAGAGAGCTCATGAATTGACCTAAGCACCCTTTAATTTGGAAAACCCCTTTGATTTGAGTAAAAGGTAATTTTGGGACGATGGGTGAACAGTAACTGGCTTCGCGCCCAATTTATCGACAGTTAAAACTGTTGGACTTTGGGGAGTTTGCACATTTGGCCCCTCTCTTCCTATTCCCTATTTCAAGTTATGAATAACTTTCGGAAATTACAAGTTTGGCCCTTGTGATTTTTAAAAGGACATGGACTAGGGATTTGGGCTTTTGGGGCTTCTGCTTTGTACTTGTTTTCTTGTGATTTTTGACTTATCCGTACCTGCACACACAAAACACAAATACAAGCATATTTTTGCCATTTTTGGTCTGTTTTGGGTTTATTTGGGTTATTTTTAGGTATAAACGGATATGTGTATTTTACACTTATCAAAATTCCCCAAACTAAACGATTGTGTGTCCTCACGCAATATCACATGCCTTATAACCAAATACCTCGAAAATTCCCCAAACTAAACCTTTGAAAAGTAGCAAAGATTTTTGTTTGAGAGAGATAAGAGATCACAAGTTATAAAACACCCGACTTCCCATTTTCTAAGATTTTTCTCTTTTTATGATTTTTCTTGATAATTAATTACCTAACTACAACTTATTTGTGTTGACATAATGTATTGTTTTCATTACCTCATTGGTAACTTTTAGGATCATAGAATAAAAAGCACAATTAAGTGTCTAAAAGATAACTTCATCATCCCCGATTTTTCACTTTTCCCATGCTAAGCTTAAAAATAAGATCACTGCTAATTACGAACTAAGATGCTAAGACTACTTATAATTACAAC
The DNA here is from genome assembly GCA_026074375.1 of Tanacetum coccineum. Taxonomy (NCBI): domain Eukaryota; kingdom Viridiplantae; phylum Streptophyta; class Magnoliopsida; order Asterales; family Asteraceae; genus Tanacetum; species Tanacetum coccineum. Next base: position 32,191 of record BQNB010008479.1, read on the forward strand.
TTGTGAATTCCTCTTCCTGACATAAATCATATATTTAGGTGAGTGTGTTCAAATTAATTTAAACCATTAAATCCACATATTTAGATAGATGAAATCCGACCAAGCTTTACTTAGCAAGATCACATCTCAAAGCAAACAAAAACCTACTTAGCCAAGACATCGTTGGTTCACTTGTCCCATGAATGATTTTCTTCTCTAGCGATCCCACCGTCATCGGGTAAGTGCTAAGGCTTTTGACACCCCATCCGGAGAATACTAACCGAAACGCATGAACTTTCGATGAAAAAGCTTTGAAGACTTTTGCAAACCTTAGCTCAAAAGAATACCTTGGTTTTAGAAAATGAAACTTTTACTATTTATTTTCTAACTTTGCAACATTATTATTTCTATTTACATTATTAGGCTAGGAATTGGTATCACTTTTCTTTCAACGACACATCGGCCTCGCCTCCGACAAGAGCTCGCGTACTTATTATGATACCAACCCTAAATATACATCCTCCACCTTTTCTTTCGATGTCACATCGGGAGCGAACCGACAAATGCCCATGTACTTTATTGCGATGGAGTTTGTATATTAATTATTAACACTTAAGGATTTATAACTTGCATCCTTTTTATTTACCAACTACATTTTTATAGATTTTTTTTAAACACTAAAAACTGATTTAACATATTATTTTTGCAAATAGTAAAAATTTCGTTTTAGAAAACCAAAGTATAAACTTGAACTAAAATCCTTATTTACAATTGCAAAAAGAAAAATTTCCATTTAAAAACCAAATATAAACGAGAGAACTAAAATTCTTTATTTACCAATGATGTTTTGACTTCAATCAATCGATAAAGCATTTTCTCTGAATATGTTGATAGACTTTTAAGAGTAAAACTCTATTTTGTAAATATATTAAAGAGAACTACGTATAAATTAACCAATTTAAGAACTCCTGGAAAAAAACCAACAGTTATTCTTATAAGCCTTTATGAGTTTTCCAAAATAAACTTGTTACAGCATCCTAATTCGTAATCAACACTAAGTCAGCTCTATTCTTTGCAATTTAAAAATCTCTAAATAAAGAAATTTCGCAAATACTTAGCCTATAAAAATCCAACTCGGCTATATATTAAAATCTACTTAAGATTAGCACAAGTCTTCATTTACTAACGATTTCAAGTCTAGCATGTTTAAAGTCTACATGAGACTAGCACAAACTATCATCATTAATTGTTAAGGGAGAAAGCTAGAACTCTACACGTACGATCGGGTCAAAAATTACTTCTTATTCTTACCAACGGAAAACCTACATTCGTGTCTTAACACTTTTTTTTTCATCATTTTTTTTTCAAATTTTTTTTAATTTTTTGCTATTTTTGTGGGAAAACGTTGAGCGCTGAGTGCGTGCGAGCGCGAAAACAATAATTCAGCAACATCAAATCGATAGATTCCCTCCCCAAACTAAACGAAAGCATTGTCCTCAATGTAAAGAGGCGTGGGGGGGGAGTGTTCGGGGTGTCACTATAAAATCTAAGACCTCTTATAATTATGCAAAGATAAACGTGAATCGATAAGATGAAAGGATATCGGATCTCCCCAAACTAATTTCACACAAAGGATGAGAAGCTCGAGTGAAACGGGATACAACACCGGACACGAGAGTCCTATAGAAATTAATGGGTCAATTCTGCAAAAACACACAAGAACCAACAACAAACACGAAAAACTAGAAGAGGTTATCCACAACACATCACAACACAGTTATTTAAGAAAATAAAGAAAATGGATAAGCATGGGGTGAACTCCCACGAAGCTGCTTGTTTTTGGTCACCGAGTCACAAGCTTGACTCGATCCCTGAATTTAGTTGTCCTTAGGGAAAGGTTGGAGATCACCGGATAAACCAATGGTGATGTATCCATCTTCCTCCATAGTAATAAGCTTTGTGACGGTTGCATTTGACTTGTGAAATTCTAGAAACCATCGGCGATGAGACAATTTGCGCTGTGCCATAACTGTCGAGGAAAAAACTTTGGTACATAAGTGAAAGGACTGGACCATCGGGACTTTACAAAGATCTTCTTAGAAAATCATAACATCGTGAGTTGAAAATTATGACATGATCACCGACATTGAAGAATTCGATTTCTTGATCTTTGAGTCGTGAATGTTCTTCGTCTTCCTCCTATTAGATTTAATGAATTCCATAACTTGATCTCGAAGACTCGTTAGTTCGTTTAGTTATGGACTTTCTATGATCACTCCCAGGTTTAGAACGAAGTTGGCATGCATAAGAGCCCAATATGCCTTGTTGTTCTAGCTCAACTGGTAAGATTGACTGCTTTCCATAAACAACTTGTAAGAGTGGCATCCATAGATCTTGCAATCGGTTCGAAATGCCCACAATTGCATCGACCAACACTTCTGACCACGAGGCACGGTTTTCTCCTACCGTCCTTTCTAAGATTCTTTTTAAATCCACATTCGTCACCCACCCACAGACCACTTGATTAAGGTGTAACATAAAGACGTGTGTAACTCATATTAACATACCTTTATCAAATTTGTCGTTACAGAAATGGGTCCCACGATCGCTTATGATCGGCTCTCAGGTGCACCAAATTGGAGAAAAGGGATTTCAAAATTTTGACAACTACTCTAGCATCGTTGGTGGGGAGCGCCTTGGCTTTCAACCATATGGAAAGAGAATCGACCGCTACAAAATATATATTTGTACCCCTAGACGACGGAATAAGGTCCCAAAAAATCAATACCCATACATCGAAAATTTAACAAACATGGATAGCATTTTTTGAGGCATCATCATCTGAAAGAGAAATCTTTGCCATTAGTCTTTGACATGCATCACAAGATTTGATCAATTCGTAAGCATCCTTATAAATCGTAGGCCAAAATAAACCGGCATCAAATACTTTCCGAGCGGTGATATTGGCACTATGATGGCCCCCGGTGGGTCCTTCAAGACAAGCTTTGAGGATTTTCAAAGAGCTTATTTGGCCGAATATACACACTACGAGATTTGAACGCACATTACGAAAGAGATATGCGGATCATCACAAAAGTAATGCTTTAGCATCCTGAAAAACTTCCTCTTTATTGTTGAGTTGACATTCCTTTGATGAGAAAATCCCCGCGATGGTAATTTTGCAATAAGCCGGCCACCACGGGTACTCTGATTAATCAGGAGAAGTCACCGTATTTAATGTTCAAAAACAGAAAGGTTATCATTAATCCCTTAGTAGCTCAAATAACATTCCCCATGAAACTGGCGTTTTTCAAACGAGAGCAGGTGATACGGATCCTGCTTAGTTTTCAGCTCCTCTGTATCAATCAACTGAAAAATCAAATTCTTTTCTAAGAATAAAGCCCATCGACGCAATCTTCTGCTTTCACACACACACATGTATTGAAGAGGTATCTTACACAAAGCGGCAGTAGGTCGTGTAAACAACACTTTTGTTCATGATAAGATAATGGATTCACGCCAAAACTCTTGAAGCGAGCGAATAAACTTCCGCAACATCTCTTTCTCTTTGTTTGTGTAGTTTGATTCCTGCTTCGTCATCAGTTTTGCTGCATAATGAATTGGTCGAAAATGCTCTCATCCTTTTGCCCTAGAGAACTGCACCTATCTTCTAATCACTAGATGCATCACACAATGATTCTGTACAAAAGGTTGGTCCCAATCTGAGCAAATGAGAATTGGAGCATCGATTAACTTCTTTTTTCAATGTTTAAAAAGCACAGAATGCAATCTTCCGAGAAACACAAAGGAGTGTTTTTCTCTAAGAAGATGGGTTCACATGCGTCTAGATAATGCTTATGAAAATCTTTGATGAATCGCGGTAAAAACACGCATGCCCGAGAAAAACTTCAAGAATTCCCTAACATAAGTTGGGTGAGGTACTTAGAAATACACACACGGGATCTTAGCTTTGTCGCTTCAATTCCCTTTCTTTGTGATCTTTGGTCCGAGTACGATACCTACTTATCTCACCATGAAATATCGCTTTTTTCCCAAATTAGAGCTAAGTTTGCCCGAAGTCACTTCACACCTGGGTTAATCATATTTTTCCTACGTATGGGTTGAGGCACGTAGAAAAGAGACCGATTTCCAAAAACCAGGAAGAATCATCCATGAAAGACTTCCATTGTCCTTTTCAATCGATGTCATGGAAGATTGCCATCATACACCTTTATAAACGTAGCATTTCAGCGATTGAGCAACTATCTACCACGAACGATGCACTAGCCGCACTGATACCGGTCAAGACCAGTTCCGTATGGGTGGAGCTGGATATATTTGTATTGTGCTTATTCACAGGGTCTCTTTTTTGACAGAATCGGAATGTGGAAACATAACCCTGAAGACAAACGCGTGTCGTCGGGACGGGATATGGTCGCAGGATTAGTACTACAAATTTGCCTGCAGACATTGTGTCACCTCTCGAAAGCTGATTATGTGTGAGGTTGTCCTGGTGAGACTGGATCAGGAAGGGCGTAAGAGTTAGCATGTCTTTTCTGAGTAACATGTAGCATTCTGGCGTATCAACTTATCGGATAGCATTCTGCTAGATGGTGCCCGTATAACTTCTGCGCATCCTGTGTACGCGCGGATGGGTACATCTTGCCCGGTTGGCACTAAAGATCTGTTTATCATGCGATACTGAGGTGGGTATAGCTGACGCTGGCATTCGTTCTGGCTGATGCTTTGGTAGCATCATGGATAATGTTAATCTACAATTAACAAGCTCATCACAGACGCTCAAGCTGGAAGGCACTTGATGGCGCTGAACTGGTAAACAGTCGAATATCGCGCGGACGGGCGGCAAGGGCAGTGTTTGGCGGACGACTGCGTGGGGTCTGTTTGTTTACAGGATGACGTCGCACCTGGGGATCTTGTAGGTAGAGAGTGAGGACCGCGACCGCTTATTGCGGGGGCTGCATTGGATTGGAGGCCGATGGTGGGCGTGGGTACTCGATGCAGTTCATGGGCATGGGTGGCCGGATATAGGGAACAGGGCTGGAGGGTTGATTGAGGGGGAAGCAAAATTCTCGTAGTGGGGGGTGCGTATTATTCGCCTTGAGGGGGATGTCAGGAGGAGCTTGCCCAAGCGAAGTGGTGCGCTTGCTGTTGCGATTGGAAAGTGGTGAACGGGAACCTTGCGTGAGGCAGCGGCTGGCGAAAGTCATGCATTGCGTCAGGGGGTGATCTGGGAGCTAGGGGACAGATGATCATGGTGACAGGCCACTACGCGTGTGTCTTTTAACAGGAGGCTGCAAAAATATGGCATATGGTCGATGAGAGGTACGTAGATGGGACAGCAGGTGTGTGTGAGAGTCCTCTGAAAGTATTTGAGACCTCGTGAGGTATTTGCATGTGATCAAAGGATTCGATTTAGATGAATCCAGGAACATTTATGCAGTGCCTTCTGAGGATTGTGGCGGGTAAAACGGTAGAGAGTACCGTTGAGTTACGCTGTGACTGGTATAGCGATTGGATCACTATTGTGGGAGGAAGAGATCGCGAAGGAGGAAGTGGTGGGCGCTCCCCCACTAAAGGTTGAGGTAATAAGCGCGAGCTTTGATGGCCACGTCCGAGTGGAAGTGATGGTGGTGATACCGTTGGTGAGCTGGTTGGCGGGCTTATTAGGCATGAAGGTAATGAATGAGAGTGAGGTGCTGAGCGAGGTCTTACCAAAAGTGGATACTGAGAGAATCGGACTAGGGGGGGGGGAGCCGACGGCGGGACCACAGGGAGGTAGTAAATGATAAGGCTGATGAAGGTTTCTTTGTTGGATACTCTTTGAATAGTAAAGCCTTTAGAGTATTCAATAGTAGAACAAGAATAGTAGAAGAAAACTTGCATATTAGGTTTAGTGAGAGTACACTTAATGTTGTAGGTAGTGGACTAGATTGGCTATTTGATATTCATGCACTAACAAGAACAATGAACTATAAGCCAATTGTTACAGGTACACAATCTAATGGTTTTGGAGGTACAAAAGCAAGTGATAGTGCAGGTCAAGCTTGAAAGGAGACAAAACCTATCAAAGATTACATTTTGCTACCATTATGGACTGCTGATCCATCGTATTCTCAAGATCTAAAGAGTTCTCATGATGATGGATCTAAAACTTCAAATGATGATGGAAAGAAGGTTGATGAAGATCCAAGAAAAGATAATGAATGTAAAGATCAAGAGAAGGAAGATAATGTTAACAACACTAATATTGTTAATGCTACTGGCACAAATGAGGTTAATTTTGTTGGTGGAAAATCAAGCATTGAACTTCCATTTGATCCAAATATGCATGCTTTGGAAGATTATAGCATATTTTACTTCTCAAGAGATAATGAAGATGATGGTGCAATGGCTGACATGAAGAATTTGGATACAACAATCCAAGTCAGTCCTAATCCAACTACAAGAATTCATAAAGATCATCCTCTTGATCAAGTGATTGGAGATTTGCAATCAACTACACTAACAAGAAAGATGTCAAAGAATTTGAAGGAACATGGGTTTGTTAGTACTATTCAACTAAGAACAAATCATAAAGACCTTCAAAACTGCTTGTTTGCTTGCTTTTTATCACAGGAAGAACCCAAAAAAGTAATTCATGCATTAAAGGATCCAAGCTAGATAGAGGCTATGCAGGAAGAGCTTCTACAATTCAATTTACAAGAAGTTTAGACTTTAGTGGATTTACCAAATGGAAAAATAGCTATAGGCTCTAAATGGGGTTTCAGGAACAAAAAGGATTAAAGAGGAATTGTGATAAAAAAATAAAGCAAGATTGGTTGCTCAAGGGTACACATAAGAACAAGGGATTGACTATGATGAAGTCTTTGCCCCTGTTGCAAGAATTGAAGCAATTAGGTTATTTTTAGCTTATGCTTCATTTAAAGATTTTATGGTATATCAAATGGATGTAAAAAGTTCTTTTCTCTATGGGAAGATTGAAGAAGAGGTGTATGTATGTCAACCACTAAGATTTAAAGATCCAGACTTTCCTGATAGAGTATACAAGGTTGAAAAAGCAATGTATGGACTACATCAAGCTCTAGAGCTTGGTATGAAACATTGTCAACATATCTGTTGGACAATGGGTTTCAAAGAGGGAAATTAACAAAAACTTATTCATCAAAAGGCACAAAGGTGATATTTTGCTAGTCCAATTTTATGTGGATGATATCATTATTGGTTTAACAAAGAAGGAGCTATGCTTTGCATTTAAGAAGGTGATGCATGAGAAATTTCAGATGAGTTCTATGAGAGAACTTACATTCTTCTTGGGATTACAAGTAAAGCAGAAGAAGGATGGCATATTTATTAGTCAAGATAAATATGTTAAAGAAACTTTAAAGAAATTTGGGTTTACAGAAGTCAAGACTGCAAGCACACCAATAGAAACTCAAAAGCATCTGCTCAAGGATGAAGATGATGAAAAAGTAGATGTTCATATGTATAGGTCAATGATTGGTTCATTGATATATCTTACATCTTTAATACTTGACATCATGTTTGCAGTATGTCCCTGTGCTAGATACCAAGTCAATCAAAAGGTTTCACATCTTCATGCTGTGAAAAGGATTTTTAGGTACTTAAAAGGTCAACCAAAATTGGGCCTTTGGTATCCAAAACATTCTCCTTTTGATTTGGTAGCATACACTGATAGTGATTATGCTGGAGCAAGCTTGGATAGGAAGTCTACAATAGGAGGTTGTTAATTCTTTAGATGTAGATGAATATTATGGCAGTGCAAAAAATAGACAGTGGTTACAAATTCCATAACAAAAGCTGAATATGTGGCTGCTTTAAGTTGTTGTGGACAAGTGCTTCGGATTCAGAATCAACTACTTAATTATGGGTACAATTTTATGCATACCAAGATCTTTATTAACAATAACAATACTATTTGCAAAATGAAAAATCATGTTTTTCATTAAAAAAAACAAAGCATATAGAGATCAGACATCATTTTATTAGAGATTGCAATGAAAAGAAATTGATTCAAATGGTCAAAATCCATACGGACAAGAACGTTGCAGATTTGCTTACAAAAGCTTTTGATGTAAGTAGATTTCAATATTTGATTGTCGGTATTGGAATGATAAATCTTTAAAGTCTTTTATCTCTTTACGTTTTTGTAGAGTTTTGTATGAATTAGTACTGTTATTCATATCATTAAAACTTAATACTGTTAGTATAATTAATATTGTTAGTTATACTTAATACTGCTAAGTTTCTACTGTTAGTTATACTTAATACTGTTAGGTATAATTAATACTGTGATAATTGTGAAAATTGTTGTGGCTTGTGTTTTCTTGGTTTTTGGACTAACATTTTGCAGGAAAAGCAAAGAAAAGTATTAGATTGATGATGGAAAAGCTTTTTGGAATGGAATTGGAGTTAATACTAGTGACTCAAAGTTAATGCTGCTAGGCATAACTTACTACTGTTGGTTTTAAGTTAATGCTTCTAGGCATACACTTACTACTACTGAGTTACTACTGCTGGGTGAAAGTTAATGTTGTTGAGGGTATTTTCATAAATACTTTGATTAAGGGTTTCAATTGATCCTTTAATCAATTTCACTATTCCAAATACACTCTAACTACGAACCCTAACTCAATTTTATCATCCATTATCAAAACCCAACATAAATGACGACCCTAAAGTTTGCTGATACTCATAATGTGGTCGCATTTTTGTCTAAACCCGCAGAAAGTAATAGGTTTGAACAAATTGCGGATTTTCTAAATGTACACCCTATAAAGTATGCACTCACCATCAATCCTACTATATATATTTCTTGCATCGAACAGTTCTAGTCTACTGTCAAGGTCAAAACTATCAATGAGGAAGTACAGTTGCATGCCCTAGTAGATGGCAAGAAGATAATCATCATTGAATCAACTGTTAGAAGAGATACATTCAAACAAAGTTTCTATTATAGTTATGTTAGATTTATCTAATATAACTAAACCTTAAACAAGCCTAAGGAATTTGATCTATTGAAGTGGGATCCAACAAGTGGTATCAGAGCTTGTTAAGAAGCTTTAAAAGAGAAGAACCTGTTTTTATACGCAAGATCTTTTTTTTAAGAAAAAGATATGGATCAAGATTCTGCACACATGGTGGCTACATCCAAAGTTCCCATGCTCAAACCTGGTGAGTATGAGATTTGGAGGATGAGGATTGAACAATATAACCAGATGATAGACTATGCATTATGGGAAGTCATAGAGAAGAGTGTAACCTTGCCAAAGACAACAATGGTAGAAGGTGTTATTACAATGATGCCCATTACAACTACTGAAGAAAAGGCTCAGAGAAGATTAGAAGTAAAAGCTAGAAGTACTTTAATGATAGGCATTCCCAATGAACATTAGTTAAAGTTTAACTCTATAAAGGATGCTAAGAAGTTGCTGGAAGCTGTTAAAAATAGATTTGGTAGGACTGTAGCTACTAAAAAGACTCAAAGGAATATCTTAAAGCAGCAATATGAAAACTTTAATGCTCCAAGCTCAGAGATGTTGGATCAAACTTTTGATAGGCTTCAAAAGCTTGTGAGTTAGTTGGAGCTTTTAGATGAAAAGCTTTCACAAGAAGATGTTAATAAAAAACTATTAAAAAGTTTGTCACCTGAGTGGAACACACATGATGTTGTATGGAGGAATAAAGCTGATTTGGAGACAATGAGCATGGATGATCTCTACAACAACCTCAAGGTGTATGAACCAGAAGTTAAAAAGGTGTCTAGCTCAAGTTCAAGCATACAGAACATGGCTTTTGTGTGCTCTTCAAATAACAACACGAGCAGCACTAATGAAGCAGTTAATACTGCTCATGGAGTTTCTACTGCTAGCACTCAAGATAATGCTGCTTACTCTACAAATATTGATAACTTGAGTGATGTTGTTATTTTTGCATTCCTTGCTAGTCAACCAAATAGTCCTCAACTTGTACATGAGGACTTGCAACAAATCCATCCAGATGACATGGAAGAGATGGATTTGAGATGGCAAATGGCCATGTTGACTATGAGGGCTAGAAGGTTTTTGAAGAATACAGGAAGGAAGCTTACTGTTAATGGCAATGAGACTATTGGTTTTGATAAGTCTAAAGTGGAGTGCTACAACTGCCACAAGAGGGGACATTTTGCTAAGGAGTGTAGAGCTCCAAGAAATCAAGACAACAAGAACAAGGAAAGCTCAAGAAGGAGTGTGCCTGTGGAAATATCTACTCCATAACTTTGGTGTCATGTGATGGTCTTGGTGGATATGACTGGAGTGATCAGGTAGAGGAAAGGCCTAATTATGCACTCATAGCTTTCTCATCTTCAAGTCCTAACTCAAAGGTATCCAATGATTCTACTTGTTTAAAAACTTATCTGGAAACTGTTAAGTTTCTAAAATCTCAAAATTATCAACTATTAAAAGATTTAAAGAAATCTGAGTTAAATGTTTTAAGGTTATAAGATAGGTTTAGAGTCTGTAAAAGAAAAACTTAAAGTTTATAAAGCAAATGAGTCTATTTATTTACAAGATATTAAGGGCTTAAAATTTGAAATTCATATAGGAGAAATAACTATTAGAGAGCTTAGAAAGAAGCTTGAAATAGTACAAAAAGAAAAACATGGCATTTAACTTAATGTAGATAAATTTGAACATGCATCTGAAAGTTTAAACAAACTCATAGAGAGTCAGATAGTTGACAATTGCAAGAAAGGTTTAGGCTATGAAAATTATAATGCAGTTCCACCTCCCTACATAGGAAATTTCATGCCTCCAAAACCTGACTTGTCTTTTATTAGTTTAGATGAGTTTGTTAATAACCTTGTAGTTCAAAACTGCTTGTTTGCTTGCTTTTTATCACATGAAGAACCCAAAAAAGTAATTCATGCATTAAAGGATCCAAGCTAGATAGAGGCTATGCAGGAAGAGCTTCTACAATTCAAGTTATAAGAAGTTTGGACTTTAGTGGATTTACCAAATAGAAAAATGGCTATAGGCTCTAAATGGGTTTTCAGGAACAAAAAGGATTAAAGAGGAATTGTGATAAAAAAAAATAAAGAAAGATTGGTTGCTCAAGGATACACACAAGAACAAGGGATTGACTATGATGAAGTATTTTCCCCTGTTGCAAGAATTAAAGCAATTAGGTTATTTTTAGCTTATGCTTCATTTAAAGATTTTGTGGGATGTAAAAAGTGTTTTTCTCTATGGGAAGATTGAAGAAGAGGTGTATGTATGTCAACCACCAGGATTTGAAGATCTAGACTTTCCTGATAGAGTATACAAGGTTGAAAAAGCATTGTATGGACTACATCAAGCTCTTAGAGCTTGGTATGAAACCTTGTCAACATATCTGTTGGACAATGGGTTTCAAAGAGGGAAATTAACAAGAACTTATTCTTCAAAAGGCACAAAGGTGATATTTTGCTGGTCCAAGTTTATGTGGATGATATCATCTTCGGTTCAACAAAGAAGGAGATATGCTTTGCATTTAGGAAGTTGATAGATGAGAAATTTTAAATGAGTTCTATGAGAGAACTTACATTCTTTTTGAGATTACATGTAAAGAAAAAGAAGGATGGCATATTTATTAGTCAAGATAAATATGTTAAAGAAATTTTAAAGAAATTTAGGTTTACAGAAGTCAAGACTGCAAGCACACCAATAGAAACTCAAAAGCCTCTACTCAAGGATGAAGATGGTGAAAAAGTGGATGTTCATATGTATAGGTCAATGATTGGTTCATTGATGTATCTTACATCTTCAATACTTGACATCATGTTTGCAGTATGTGCCTGTGCTAGATATCAAGTCAATCCAAAGGTTTCACATCTTCATGCTGTGAAAAGGATTTTTAGGTACTTAAAAGGTCAACCAAAATTAGGCCTTTAGTATCCAAAAGATTCTCATTTTGATTTGGTAGCATACATGGATAGTGATTATGCTAGAGCAAGCTTGGATAGGAAGTCTACAATAGAAGGTTGTCAATTCCTTAGATGTAGATTAATATCATGTCAGTGCAAAAAAATAGACAGTGGTTGCAAATTCTACAACAGAAGCTGAATATGTGGCTGCTTTAAGTTGCTGTGGACAAGTGCTTTGGATTCAGAATCAACTACTTGATTATGGGTACAATTTTATGCATACCAAGATCTTTATTGACAATAACAATACTATTTGCATAATTAAAAATCATGTTTTTCATTAAAAAAAACAAAGCATATAGAGATCAGACATCATTTTATTAGAGATTGCAATGAAAAGAAATTGATTCAAATGGTCAAAATCCATACTGACAAGAATGTTGCAGATTTGCTTACAAAAGCTTTTGATGTAAGTAGATTTCAATATTTGATTGTTAGTATTGGAATGATGAATCTTTAAAGTCTTTTATCTCTTTATGTTTTTGTAGAGTTTTGTATGAATTAGTACTGTTATTCATGTCATTAAAAGTTTCTGCTGTTAAGTATAATTAGTACTGCTGGTTATACTTAATACTGCTAAGTTTCTACTGTTAGTTATACTTAATACTGTTAGGTATAATTAATACTGTGATAATTGTGAAAATTGCTATGGCTTGTGTTTTCTTGGTTTTTGGACTAACATTTTGCAGGAAAAGCAAAGAAAAGTGTTAGATTGATGATGGAAAAGCTTTTTGGAATGGAATTGGAGTTAATACTGGTGACTCAAAGTTAATGCTGCTAGGCATAACTTACTACTGTTGGTTCTAAGTTAATGCTGCTAGGCATACACTTACTACTGCTGAGTTACTACTGCTGGGTGAAAGTTAATGTTGTTGAGGGTATTTTCATAAATACTTTGATTAAGGGTTTCAATCGATCCTTTAATCAATTTTACTCTTTCAAATACTCTCTAACTACAAACCCTAACTCAATTTTATCATCCATTATCAAAACCCAACATAAATGACGACCCTAAAGTTTGCTGATACTCATAATATGGTCGCGTTTTTGTCTAAACCCGTAGAAAGTAATGGGTTTGAACAAATTGTGGATTTTCTAAATGTACACCCTGTAAAGTATGCACTCACCATCAATCCTACTATATATATTTCTTGCATCGAACAGTTCTAGTCTACTATTAAGGTCAAAACTATCAATGGGGAAGTATAGTTACATGCCCTAGTAGATGTCAAGAGATAATCATCATTGAATCAACTGTTAGAAGAGATCTTCAACTAGAAGATACAGAAGGTGTTGATTGTTTACCAAATTCTACCATCTTTGAACAACTTGCACTGATGGGGTATGAGAGAATTTTACAAAAGCTAACTTTCTATAAGCCATTCTTTTCCCCACAATGGAAATTTCTGATTCATACTATTCTACAATGTCTAAGTCCAAAGACTACTGCATGGAATGAGTTTAGTAGCACTATAGCATCTGTTATTATCTGTTTAGCTACAAACCAGAAGTTTAATTTTTCAAAATTTATTTTTGAAAGTATGGTTAGAAACTTAGATAATGTGTCTGGTAAATTTTTGATGTATCCAAGGTTTGTACAAGTGTTTTTAGATCAACAACTTGATGGGCTACCAAATCATAAGAGAATTTATATTTCACCCTCTCATACTAAAAAGATCTTTGGAAATATGAGAAGGGTAGGCAAAGGTTTTTCTGGTAGAGTAACACCTTTATTTCAAACAATGGTGGTACAAAACCAATCAGAATTAGGTGAAGGTTCAACAATTCCAACTGATCTCCATCACACACCCACCATTATTCAATCATCAACTCAACCTCAAAAGACACAAAAACCTAGGAAGCCTAAAAGAAAAGACACTCAGGTACCTCAGTCTAGTGATTATAGTAAGAATGTTGCAGATGAGGCTGTCTATAAAGAGTTGGGTAACAGTTTGGTGAGGGCTGCCACTACTTCTTCTAGCTTAGAAACAGAGCAGGACAGTGGTAACATAACTAAGACCCGATCCAAGGCAACACCTAATGAATCTAGTTCCCTAGGAACTACTACAGGTGGTGGTCCCAGGTGCCAAGAAACCATAGGGGATACTACTGCTCGAACTAGGTTTGAGAGTGTATCTAAACATTCTAATGATTCACTGCTCGCAAGAGGTAACACACTTCAAAGTGATGAGGATAGACTTAAACTTGATGAATTGATGGCATTATGTACCACTTTACAAACTAGAGTTCTTGATTTGGAGAAGATAAAGACTACTTAATAGAATGAGATTGATAGTTTGAAAGGGAGGGTTAAGAAGCTTGAGAAGAAAAATAGGTCAAGATCTCATAAACTGAAAAGATTATACAAAGTTGGTTTGACAGCTAAGGTAGAATCCTCTGATAATGAAGAAAGTTTGGGTGAGGATGCATCTAAATAGGGGATGATTAATGTTATTGATGCAGATGACTAAATTACCCTGGTTAGTGTTCAAGATGATACTGACAAAGAGATGTTTGATATGGATGCTTTAAATGGTGAGAAGGTGTTTGTTGCAAGGCAAAATGAAAATGTTATTGCAGAAGTAGTTGATGTTGCTTAAGTTAGTACTGCTGCAACAACTGTTACAATAACTACTGAAGAAATTACTTTGGCTCAAGCACTTGAAGCATTAAAAACTTCGAAACCAAGGTGAAAGGGATTGTTTTTCAAGAGCAAGGTAAATCTACAACAACAGCAATTTCTTCACAACAATCATAGGACAAGGGTAAAGGAATAATGATAGAAGAACCTGTGAAGCCTATAAAGAGGAAACATCAAATCATGCTTGATGAAGAAGCTGCTTTAAATTTACAAGCTGAATTTGATAAAGAAGAAAGACTTGCAAGAGAGAAAGCTAAAAAAGAAAAAGAAGTCAATATTCCCTTGATTGAAACATGGGATGATATACAGGCAAACATTGATGTTGATCATCAATTGGCTAAAAGATTGCAAGCACAAGAACAAGAAGAGTTGTCTGTTGAAGAAAATGCTACATTATTTCAACAACTCTTAGAGAAAAGAAGAAAGCATTTTGCAGCTAAAAGAGCAGAAGAGAAAAGAAACAAACCACCAACAAAAGCTCAACATAGACAAATAATGTCTACTTACCTAAAGAACATGGAAGGTTACAAGCTCAAAGATTTGAAGTCAAAAGGGTTTGATTCTATCAAAGAGATATTTGACATAGTATTCAAAAGGGTAAATACATTTGAAGACTTTAGAACAGAGTTGGTAGAAGGAAAAGAAAAGAGAGCAGGAGAAGAGCTGATACAAGAGAGTTAAAAGAAGCAAAAGGTAGAAGATGACAAAGAAATAGCAGAGCTTAAACAGTGTAAGGAAATCATTCTAGATGAAGAAGAGGTAACAATTGATGCTATACCTTTAGCTAGTAAGTATTCAAGTATTGTTGGCTGGAAGATTTATAAAGAAGGAAGAAAAAACTATTATCAAATAATGAGATCTGATGGAAAGTCTCAAATGTACAGGATCTTTAGTCATATGCTTAAAAGTTTTAATAGGGAAGATTTGGAAGATTTATACAGGTTGGTAAAAGTTAAGTATGAGTCAACAAGTCCAGTGGAAGACTTGGATTTATTGCTATGGGGTGATTTGAAAACAATGTTTGAACCACATGTAAAAGATACTGTATGGAGGAATCAACAAGACTACAAAGTGTTGGATTGGAAGTTGTATGACTCCTGTAGAGTACATTCCTTGAGGATGCAACATGTGCACATTCATATGTTGGTAGAGAAGAAGTATCCCCTTATACCATCTACACTTTCAATGATGTTGGAAAAGAAGCTTCAAATTGATTATGAAAGTAAAATGGCTTATCAGCTTCTTAAATTCATCGTGAAACAGGTTAATAAGTAAAGAAGTGTTTGGAAGCATCCTCCTAGTGTTGATGAAGCTTTAAATGAAGAAACTTGATGATTTTGAAGAAGAATATCAAGTTTAGGGAAGGATTGTTAGGATTAAAAGCCTTCTTGATGTTGTTGGAATTACTGCTGCTCAAGTTTATGTTTATACTGCTCTGATGAAGTTAGTGCTGCTCATGAACTTCAAAGAAAATATACTAAGTAGTTACTACTACTGGAACAAAAGTTAATGTTTCTAGTAAAAGTTACTACTGCTAGTACAAAGACTGCTTAAAGTTAATGTTGCTGAAGAGTTACTACTGCTCAAGAAAATATTCTAAGTAGTTAGTACTGCTAGTGTTAAGTTAGTACTGCTAGCGTAAGTTAATACTGTTTGTTAGTACTGCTTACTTGATATGTATTAGTTATTTATAGAAAAGATTTTATATACTTAGGAAAGTATTGTAAGCCGAGTAGGACTCCTTGGTGTATAAAAGGAGGTCCTAGGGCATAGAGATTGATGTACCAAAAACCAAAAATCAATCTTTTTCTTAGCTTCAAGGTATTTGTAATCCTAATACTTTAAGAGTATTCGTATTATTATCATTAATAATATTGGAGCTTATTTGTTTTGAATTACTGTTTCATTGATAATTCTTCTTAATATTAAAGATTAGATACCGTATAATCTTTAATACATTCAAACAAAGTTTCTACTATAGTTGTGTTAGATTTATCTAATATAACTAAACCTTAAACAAGCATAAGGAATTCGATCTATTGAAGTGGGATCCAACAATCAAAAACCATAATAATTTGTGCACTAACTTTTTGGAATAAAAACTTAACGGAAAATCCTTTTGACCTTTAGGTTTAGATTTTATCAACAAGTTATATGAAAAAATCTTCATTCAAAAAAACTCATAAGATGAATCATAATTTCATGCAAGTAAATAATAATCAAACATTTATATTCAAGACTGCATCATTCCACACAAGTATTAACCAACTACCCCATAATCTTTATCATTTTCCAACACAAATCATAAACATCAATAAAATTTAAATAACAAGAGTTCAACATGATAATCATAACAAGGATATACCTAAGCTTTGATTACAAGTAAACTAAGAACTTTGGACTTATAGCAATCCAACGCCTCCAATCAACCGAATTCCCGATACCACACAATCAAGAACAAATAACACCTTCCCAATTCGTTCCTAGCACTCTTGGTAAAATGGCAGCGGTTCTTTAGCTTTTTGGGTAGAGAAAATGGTGGTTCTAACCTTAGGTTGTAAGTTTTGAGCCTTTGGAGATTTTGTCACTGGATCATACCTAAGTTTGAGGGTTAGGACTTGTTAAATAAGCTTGAGAACCCTTTGAGAGCAGGAAAAATATGGTAAGGGAGTTATGGGAGGGAAATGATCAGACTCATATCATTATACATCATAAAAATGCTCTTTAATGAAGTTAACTTTGTAGTTACGCACTCTAGATGCGCGTCTGAATGCTCAGGTCGCGCGTCTGGATGAAATTACCTATTTCAACCTAAAGTCTGCTGGCTCAGGTCGCGAGTCTGGATTCACTTTTAGAGTAGACTTTTGGTCAAAACAACATGAAGGAGTAGACTTCCGTCTGGATTGCATTTTAGCTTTTTGCACTTTTGAATTTTCTTGACTTAACTTTCTAGGTGCTTTTACCTTGGTTGGGTTTGACTTGTATGACTCCAAAGTTAATATATTAGTCTTCCTTACTCTCAAAAATGATCTCTTCATGATTTTTCTTCTATAAAACGTGTCCATGAGCCTCGTTCTTGGCGAAAAATCTTTGTACGTGCATATTTCTTCATTTTCCTCTCTCTTCTTGATTTTTTCATCACTTTCGTAGTCTTGGCTTGCTACAACATAAATATCCAACTTTGTGTAATATTAGTTGTTAGGAATCAAGAAAAGACTCAGTCACTCCTAAAATACGTAGCTCATAGGTCTTAGATAGTTTTTGGAACCATAGTAAGGTAAAAGGGACAAAGCCCATAGAAATCCCATCAAGGCCTCTATATGCTGGGGTTATATGATGTATAAATACCCTTCCATAGCTTGGAGAGGGTGTTGGTTGGTTTCTTTTTCACACACACTAGTAATCTAATATTCTCTCTTTCTCTCTCTCTAGAAACCTTCCTTACATCTCTTTCTTTCTTTAGTTTCTTCATTGATTGGTTAAGTGTTTAGGTAAAACACATATTCTTCAATTGGTATCAAGAACCATGAGGTGATTTAGTAGGTTTTTTGTGTGTATTTTTTTCTTTGTTTGTGTTTGTGTTTTAGTAATGAAACCCACAAAAGATTTTTATCTTTTATGTGTTCAAAAACCATAAATCTTACATTTTTATACTTCTTCTATCTTATTATAAGCTAGTTGTACAAGAAAAACCTAGAAAACATCAAAAAATTCGATCTTTTGAGTCTATTTGGTTCAAAACTAGTTTTGTACCCAAAATCTTAATTTCAAATTTTTTTGTTAAAAACCATAAAGTTTGTATTTTTAGGATTCTAATATGTTTAGGATAGTAAGTTGTACAAGAAAATCAAACAAAAACGTAAAAAAGTGAGTCTTTTAGTGATTTTAAAAAAGCATTTTTTTGTTAGGCGATTTATACGTATTTTAAGTCTAGGTGATTTATACTTGGACTAAGTTTAGGAGATTTATACATAGTTTTTCCTAGGAGATTTATATTGTCTTTAAATCCAGGAGATTTATACCATTTCTAAGCTTAGGCGATTTATACCGGTCTCAAGCTTAGGCGATTTATACGTAAGAGGTTTTTAGGCGATTTATACAATACTCTTGGGCGATTTATACCAGTGTATCTTGGGCGATTTATACTTCATGGATTGGCCGATTTATACCTTGCTTTGGGCGATTTATACACTGATCTTTGTTTAAGCGGTTTATACTTGGAAACTTCAGGAGAGTTATACCACTTTGCTTGGGAGATTTATACCACTTTCTTTGGGAGATTTATACACTTCTCTTGGGTGATTTATACAGTATCTCCTGGGTGATTTATACATTGCAGTGGCGATTTATACATTTACCTTGGGAGATTTATACATTGTTGATTTTGCCTAGGAGATTTATGCATTTCTTCAAAGAGATTTATACGGTTTTTCTGTGATTTATAAAAGCCCATGAAATATTCATTTATCTTCTTGGTTTTTTCAAGAATTGTAAAATCCTATGTAATTCCATTACTTCATCACTTCAAGAACATCACTTTAACATAAATTCCTCTAATAACTGAATGATCAAAAGTTGTATTTTCTCATTTAATCAATCAATTCAAAATGACAACTTTAGCAGAATTCATGATCATTGCCGGTGCTGACAACCATCCTCCCATGTTGGAAAAATCTATGTATGACTCTTGGAAGAGTCGTATGGGACTATACATGGAGAATAAGGAGAACATGAGAATGATTCTTGACTCAATTCAAAATGGTCCACTTGTATGGCCTACTATTGTTCAAGAGGATGGTACCACTAGGAAAAGGGAGTATGAAGAACTTTCACCTACAAAAAAGATCCAAGCTGACTGTGATCTTAAAGCTACCAACATTGTTCTTCAGGGTCTTCCACCAGATGTGTATGCCATTGTCAATCATCATAAAGTTGCCAAAGAGATATGGGACAGAGTTAAGCTTCTTATGCAAGACACAACATTGTCATTACAAGAAAGGGAATGTAAATTGTATGATGAGTTTGATAAGTTTTCATTTGCGAAGGGTGAAACGCTATATCAGTACTACTGAATATTTGCTTAACTAATCAATAACATGAACGTTATCAACATGTCAATGAGACCGGTTCAAGTGAATACGAAGTTTCTGAGAAGTATACCGCCAGAATGGAGCAAATTTATGACGGATGTGAAGTTGGCTAGAGATTTGCTTACTACAAACTATGATCAATTGTATTCATATCTTGAAAAACACGAAACACATGCAAATGAAACTCGTTTGATGCGTGAACGATAACAAGATCCTCTTGCATTTGTTGCAACCTACAATCAACCACCGTCTCACCTTACCAACTATCATTCTCAATACAATGCTACATAGTTTCCTCAACACACAAACACCATGATTCCACAAGTTCACTCTCCTCAATCATATTAACCAATGTATGCAACACCTCATTTGTTACAACCATAAATTAGTCATTCATTTGTTTCACCATCACATCAATACCAATCTCAAATGCATCATCAAACCTCATATGTTCCACAAAATGCTTATCATTCACCTCAAGTTTCAACTCAACCAATGACTGAGTTTCCTTAATTGGACTCGGGTCTTGCTGTTCCTATGTTTACTCAAGGATATGATCCAATTTCCTGTCTCAACAAGGCAATGGCTTTCTTGTTAGTTGTAGCTGCTTCAAGGTTCCCTTTAACCAAAAATTAACTTAGAACTTCCTCTAATCCGAGAAACCAGGCCACTATTCAAGATGTCAGGGTTACTGTGCAACAAGTTCAAGGGATACAAGGACAAAGTTACGCTAGTATTAGAAATAAGGGTAATGCTACTAGATCTGAGGGAAACAATGCAGGAGGGCAGGCAAGGGTTGTTAAATGCTATCATTTTCAAGGTGAAGGACACATAGCTAGGCAATGTACTCAGCCTAAGAGGCCAATGAACGTTGCATGGTTTAAGGACAAGGCAATGTTGGCTTTAGCATAGGAATCTGGTTAAATATTAGATGAAGAGCAACTAGCATTTCTTGCATATCCAGACATTCCAGACGGTCAAGCTACTCAAACAACCATTCCAAACAATGTTGCTTTCCAGAGTGAGGATCTAGATGCTTATGATTCTGAATGTGATGATGTCTCTACAGCAAAGGCGGTTCTGATGGCCAATCTTTCCAACTATGGTTCAGATGTTCTCTCAGAGGTACCTCATTCTGAACCCTATCATAATGATATGGACAATCAAAGTGTGCATACCATGCAGGATTTTGAACAAACACCAGTTGTTGATTTTCCAGATAATGAGATAACAAGTGATAGCAATATCATTCCGTACTCTTAATATTTGCAAGAAACACAACAAGCAGCTGTTCAAGATACTAATTTATATGCACAACAAGATTCAATGATATTATCTGTGATTGAACAAATGTCAGAATAAATGATTAATCATGTCAATAATTAGAAAAAGGCTAATTAGGAAAAGAATAATGAATCTTTAACCGCTGAGCTTGAGAGATATAAAGAACGAGTCAAAACTTTTGAACAAAGACTTAATATTGATTTAAGCACTCATGAAAGAATGATCGATTCTCAAATGGATGATATGATTAAGGAAAAACTTGTACTTAAACAGCAAATTGACTCACTTGAACAAAATCTTTCTAATCAAATCAAAGAAAAAGAATCTTTATTGCAAACATTTACTGTTTTCAAAAATGAATCCAAAGAAAAAGAAAGTAAATACATGGACAAAGAAATTGATTTAGAAAATAAAATAGAAGAACTAGATAATATTGTCTATAAAGTAGGTCAGTCTGCTCAGACAATGCACATGTTAACAACGCCTCAAGTTTTTTACAATGACACCCACAAACAAGCACTTGGTTATCAAAATCCATTTTATCTTAAGAAAGCTTAGTGGATTAAGCCAACGTTGTATGATGGTAGTGTTATCTCTAGTCAACATGTTGTTATTCCTATAATTGATGAGTAAGAGACATTTATTTTGGAAGAAGTAAGTCTATCTAAAATGCTTGCAAAACAAAACGATCCAATTTCAAAAGAAAAGAAAATTAATACTACTCCAATTAGTTATGTTGAGTTAAATCAATTGTCTGAATTTTGGTAAACGTTTTGTTCCATAACAAAAATTGTATGCTAAACAAGCTTTCTGGTTACAAACTTCTAACCCTAATACTGAAAAATATGGTATTTCACCTATTAGATTTGAAGCTCCTAGTGAACTTTCTAAGGTTGGTTTGGTTAATACAAGTCTTAAAAAGCTTAAAATCAATATTTCCAAATTTAACATTGTGGTGAAAAAGCGGATTACGCCTGATGGTCTTACAGAAGGGGAATGGGGGTTTGAACACACTAAAGCTATTTTTCTAAATGAAATTATTTCATTTCTAAAGACCTTAAAAGACATATTCGATGTTTTTGATAAAGATCTTTTAAATGATGTAACAGAAGTACAAACAGTTTTTAGCCACATGGAAGCTGTTGTTCAGCAGTGTTCAGTAGACAAAAAATGCTTTGAAATTCATAAGATTTTTTTTTGATAATGATCGACTCTTACACCAAATCATGTCTCAGGATGTTCTGCTTACTTTAATGAATTCTTCTACTGTGTATGGTGATTCGGTGAATGTGGAAATGCAAAGTAGTGAATCTTGTGATTAGTGTTTCGATCTTGATGTTGAGCTTTTGAAAAAACAAAATGCGTATAATGAACTTTTGAAAAGTTATTCACAACTTGAAAAACATTGCATCTCTCTTGAATTGACAATGCAACTTAATCAAGATATTTTTTTAAAGGACAAAAATCTTATGATAATCAAAATGCTCTTGAAATTCTAGAATATTTTGAAAATAACGATTTGAAAGCTCAGCTACAAGCTAAAAACACTACCATTGAAGGATCATATCAAATCTATGAGAGAAAATGACACGAAAGAGAATGTGAAACAGGATATGGATAAGATTGAAACCATAAACATTGAATTGGAGCATAGTGTGGCAAAATTACTCTATGAAAAAGAGATTTTGCATAAAGAAATTGAGCATTTGAAAAAGATTTACAAAGATCAATTTGATTCAATTAAAAAGACACGTGCTCTTTCTAAAGAACACAGTGACTCTTTGATTCCTCAATTGAATTCTAAGTCTATGGAAAATGCGGATTTAAAGGTCAAATTGAAGAAAAGGTTTTTGTGACAACAACATTACAAAATGAATTAAGGAGATTAAAAGGTAAAAATGTTCTTGATAATGCCACCACAATAACTAATGCCACCACCATTGCTCCAGGAATGTTTAAACTTGATTTAGAACCTCTATCTCCTAAATTGTTGAACAATAGAGAAGCTCACATACAATATCTTAAGATAACTAAGGAATAAGCTGATATTCTGCGTGGAATAGTTAAACAAGCCAGAGCCAAACAACCTTTAGATAGTGCGTTAGACTTTGCCTGTAAGCATGTTACATGAATTCAGGAGTTGTTGGTTTATGTTCGAGTTACATGCCCTTTTGTAAACAAATCTAGTGAGAAATTGATTGATGTTACACCATTGAACAAAAACAAGAAAGTTAGGTTTGCTGAACCTGTCCTATTACAAAGTAACACCAAACAACAAGTAGGTTCCCACAACATACGAGATTCTAACAAACCTATGTTTACTTCTACATGAGTGAAGAGTTCTACTAGTGTTAGCAGATCATAGCCTTCAAGCAATATAAAGAACAATAGGATCTTGCGACCTACCAATAGTAACATGAAGAAAAAAGTAGAAGACCACCCTAGGAGCCTTAAATCTAAGTCAAATAAAATGAATCGTGTTATTGAACCTATTTGTAATGCAAATGTTAAGCATTCAATGTTAACTGCGAATTCAGAGTTAATTTGTGTTACTTGTAATAAGTGTATGTTTGATGCAATCCATGATACGTGTGTTCTTAATTTTGTTAAAGATGTGAATGTGTGTTCTAAATCTATGTCTGCTAAGAATAACAAAAAGCAAAATATTTGGAAACCTACGGGTAAAGTGTTCACTGAGATTGGCTATAGGTGAAAACCTACAGGAATAACTTTCACTTTAGTTGGTAATTTGTACCCTTTAACTAGGATCACTTCCAATAAAGTAGTGCCCCTTAAGGAAATCACCTCTCACTCAGTTGAAACACAAAAACCAAAGACTAAAGTCTATAGCAGGAGACCTAATCAAGTAAAACCTGTAGGTCCACATACAAAATCTAAGATTGTAAAATCTAGGATTTTTGACATCTTAGAACCTAATCAATCTTAGGGATCCAATGCTACAGATGTTCCATCCTCTTCTTCTCTTATCAATGACAGGTTGTCTAGATTGTTCTCTGGTATCTGGACTCTGGATGCTTAAAACATATAACAGGAAACCGCTCTCAACTCATTCATCAGTAAATTTTTGGGAACTATTAGATTCAAAAATGACCAGATTGCAAAGATTATGGGTTATGGTGATTATCAGCTGGGGAATGTTACTATCTCAAGGGTATATTATGTTAAGGGCCTCGTACATAACTTGTTTTCAGTTGGACAATCCTGTGACTCAGATCTGGAAGTTGCTTTTCGGAAAAAACACTTGCTTTATTTCGAATTTAGAAGGTGTTGGTCTACTTTTAGGATCTAGAGACATAAACTTGTACACAACTTCTCTTATTGACATGCTAAAGACTTCTCAGATCTGTCTACTATCAAAAGCTTCAAAGACTAAGAGTTTGTTCTGGCAGCGTCAGTTATCTCATCTCAACTTTGGTACTCTAAATCAGCTAGCCAAAGACGGTCTTGCATAAGTCATTCCAAAGCTTAAATTTAAGAAAGATCATCTGTGTTCAGCATGTGCATTAGGTAAATGCAAGAAATACTCTCATCAGCCCAAGGTTAAAGACACTAACTAAGAGAAACTCTATCTTCTGCATATGGATCTTTGTGGCCTGATGCATGTGGAGAGCATTAATGGGAAAAAGTACATCTTGGTGATTGTTGATGATTACTCACGATTTACTTGGGTCAAATTTCTGAGATCAAAGGATGAATCTCCTAACGCTATCATCAACTGCATCAAAAATATTCAAGTTTGTTTAAATGCCACAGTCCATAATGTTAGAACAGATAATGAAACTGAATTTTTCAATCAGACCCTTCGAGAATATTATGAAAATGTTGGCATCTTGCATCAAACATCTGTTGCTTGCACTCCTCAACAAAACAGCGTTGTCAAAAGACGAAACTAGACTCTAGTGGAAGCTGCTCGTACAATGTTGATATTTTCAAAAACTATATTATTTCTATGGGCTAAAGCAATCAATACAACTTGTTATACCCAAAATTGTTCCATGATTCGTCTTTGATACAACAAAACTCCATATGAGTTGATGCACGACAAGAAGCCGGATTTATCGTTTCTTCATGTCTTTGGTTCACTCTGTTATTCTACCAATGACAATGAAGATTTGGGTAAACTTAACGTAAAGGCTGATATTGGTATTTTTGTTGGTTACGCGCCCGCAAAGAAAGCTTTCAGAATCTATAACAGGAGAACCCGAAAAATCATGAAAACCATTCATGTAACATTCAATGAGTTGACAGCAATGGCTTCTGAACAATTCAGTTCAGGACCCGGACTTTAATTTATGACTCCTGGAACATCCAGTTCAGGACTCGTTCCAAACCATGTTCCTCAACAACCTATTATCCCACCAACCAAAAATGATTGGGATTGTTTGTTCCAACCCATGTTCGATGAATACTTCAATCCTCCACTGAGTGTTGTTTCTCCAGTTCTAGTAGCTGCAACGCCAAAAGCTGTTGATATAGCTGATTCACATGTGTCAACTTCAATTGACCAAGATGCACCATCATTAAGTATCCCATCAACACAAGAACAAGAACAATCTCCAATTATATCTCAAGGTGTTGAATAATCCCTAAAAACACCACACTTTCTTGATGATCCACTTCATGAAACTCTTCATGAAGACTTGACTTCTCAAGGATCGTCATCAAATGTGCGGCCATCCCACACTCCTTTTGAACTTCTTGGTAGATGGACTAAGAATCATCCAATAGCAAATGTGATCGGAGATCCTTCTTGCTTAGTCTTTAATAGAAATCAACTTCAGACTAACGCTATGTAGTGTTATTTCAATGCCTTTCTCACTTCAGTTGAACCAAAGAATTATAAAGAAGCAATGCTCGAACCCTTCTAGATTGATGCAATGCAAGAAGAAATTCATGAATTCGAGAGACTGTAAGTATAGGAATTAGTACCGTGTCCAGATCTCGTAATGTTGATCAAATTGAAGTAGATCTTTAAAGTCAAGAAAGACGAGTGTGGCGGTGTACTCAAAAACAAAGCTTGATTAGTTGCTAAAGGATACCGAAAAGAGGAAGGAATAGACTTCGAGGAATCGTTTGCACTTGTTGCTAGAATAGAGGTTATTCGTATCTTCATTGCTAATGCTGCCAACAAGAACATGACAATCTATCAAATGGATGTCAAAACGGTGTTCTTGAATGGTGAGCTTCGTGACGTGGTCTATGTTAGTCAACCGGAAGGATTCGTAGATTCAGACAGGCTAAATCACGTGTATAGGCTTAAAAAGGCACTCTATGGTCTTAAACAAGTTTCACGCGCATTGTATGATAAGTTGTCCATCTTTCTACTATCACAAGAATTCTCCAAGGATGCAGTCGATCCAACACTATTCACCAGAAAAGCAGGCCGCGACATCTTATTGGTATAAATTTATGTCGACGATATAATTTTTGCTTCTTCTAAACCTCCTATGTGTGATGAATTTGCTAAAATAATGACTTCTAAATTCAAGATGTCAATGATGGGCAAAATGTCTTTCTTTCTAGGACTTCAAATTTCTTAAAGTTCCAAAGGCGTCTTTATTAACTAGTCTAATTATGCTCTTGAAATAATAAAGAAATATGGTATGCTATCTAGTGATCCCATTGACACCCCTATGGTGGAAAAAAGTAAACTGGATGAAGATCTACAGGGGAAAATAGTTGATCCTACACATTACCGTGGGATGATTGGTTCCTTAATCTATCTTACATCCAGTAGACCAGACCTTGTATTTACAATGTGCATGTGTGCCCGGTATCAGGCAAAGCCTACCGAAAATCATTTACATGCAATTAAGCGAATCTTTTGATACCTTAAAGGAACCATTGATATGGGTCTCTGGTACTCGAAAGATTCTTGCATTACTCTAACAGCATATGCAGATGCAGACAACGCCGGGTGTCAAGATACTAGACGCAGCACATCTAGAAGTGCACAATTCTTGGGAGATAAACTTGTTAGCTGGTCATCAAAAAAGAAAAAGAGCACTGCTATCTCCAGTACAGAGGTTGAATATATAGCTTTATCTGGGTGTTGTGCTCAAATATTATGGATGAGATCACAACTAACAGACTATGGTTTTAAATTCAACAAGATTCCTCTATACTATGATAACAAGAGTGCAATCGCTTTATGCTGCAACAATGTTCAACACTCGAGATCCAAGCATATAGATGTGAGATACCACTTTATTAAGGAGCAAGTGAAAAATAAAGTAGTGGAACCCTACTTTGTCAAAACCGAATATCAACTTGCAGACATCTTCACAAAAGCTTTGCCATGAGATAGATTCAACTTCTTGGTCAAAAAGCTCGGTATGAAAATCATGTCTCCTGAAACGCTAAAGAGTCTGACAGAGGACAAGGACGAGTAATGGTGGTAACTCATGGTATATCCTGTGTATCATATGTATATAAGAAAATATAAAAACTCAAAAAGATTTTTCATTTTAATATAAATTTTTCAAAAAAGAAAATACAAAAGTATAAAATTAAAAAAAAATCAAAAATATGTATTTCTGACATGTCTTTTGAAAATCGATAACATTTACGGCCTTAGAAATGTCATTCAATAATTATACGAGGCTGTAAATGAAGTTCGAGCAGAAGTTCTAAAAGTTTTCAAAACATGTCAATGGCTTGTTATTATTTTAGATAGCAACCCGGTCATCATCTTAAAGGCAAGTATTTCGTCAAAAAGAAAATTTGACCTCACAACGGGAATTAGTTTTCTCAGGTATGGTCTACTTCATGACCATGCAAAGGCTTGTGTTTACTTTGCAACACACCCTGTGCTATCTATATCCAATAAATGTACGTGTTAGTGCATTTATTTGTCAAAATAAGAGAAATCTTATTTTTAAGGTGTTGATTTTAAAATGAATTTAATCATCTTAAAGTTTCATCAAAAAATGATTTTCAAAGATTTTTGACCACTCAAACAATGATTACAGCTTTTTAACTAGAAAACTGGTCATTATTTGAGTGGAAGAAAATGTCAAATAATCTTCTTTAAAAATAATAATGTGATAAAAGGAAAAATGTTTTAAACAATAATGGTTTAATATTTAAAGGGAAGTTAATTAATTTTTACTTATTTGAGTTTCATATGTTATGTGTTTAATCCTTTAGGGCCTTAATAACAAAATAAGTAGCTTAGTCGAGTAGTTAAAACCTTTAGGGACTAATAGTGCCAAAAGTTTAACTAGATTTTGCCTTAGGAAAGTTATTAAAGGTAAATGCAAGGAAGTATAAACATAAGGGGGGCATTTGTGTCCAAAATGAAAAGATTTTATATAACCCCTACCCCGTCATTTTCATAACACAAACAAACACTCCTTATTTTTCCTCCATTGTAACAATCGGCCAAACTCAAGAACACCTTCAAATCGTGACTTTAAATCCTTAAGGTAAACTACAATCTTGTTCCTTATATCCTTAACATCACCTAATCAAAAGGAATTGCTCAAAAACACAAGAATTTACTTAAAAACCCTAGAAATTAGGCTACGGTTTTTCCGAATCAAGAGTGTGTTAAATCTTAAATTTTATTGGGGGGTTTTGTGTGTCTAGGGATGTAGATGACTCGCCTATAACAGTTTTATATGGGGTTATCATTTGAATGTGTTATGCTTGATTATTGGGTTGAATTTTTGGGGTTCTGGTTAGAACATGAAAATGTTAGTGGGTTTGTATTTAGGTAGTGTTAGAATGTATCCTTGAATGTGTTAGAGTAAGAAAATTCAAGCTTGAACATAAAAATCTTGATATCATTGGTAAAACGAGTCGTTTTACTCGTTCTATATCATAAGTGGTATTTTTATATGTGGTTAATTCTTGTTAAAATGATTCATGTGATGCTTGTGTATGCTAGGTATCATGTTTTGGTGATTAAAGGAGCTTAAAATGAAGTTTGTGTTTGTTTGAAAATATGCCTGGGCGATTTATACATTAATAGAACTAGGCGATTTATACATTAATTGAATTGGGCGATTTATACATAAACTGTTCTAGGCGATTTATACATAAATATAACTGGGCGATTTATACATAGAAATTAACACTAGGCGATTTATACCTGAAATTTACACTGGGCGATTTATACTTGTAATTTTTCATTAGGTTTGACCAATAATTAGTCTGTTGACCTTTCAAGTTGACAATCGGATCTTTGATTATCGACCTGTGTTATACATGTATGCTTGTTAATCTGTGATTAATCCCTAGTTAATAATCACAACTTACATCTTAAAACTCTTTGCATGAATCAAATTATCAATCAGAAATATATATTCGTTTGTATATAAATTGTATTGGACAAATCTTAGCAGAACCATGAATCCAATTGTTGCTTAACAAGTTGCTCTTTATAATGCCTTGGTTGCACCTGAGAATCGAGTCCAGACTGGAAAATGCAACATGATAATTGATCCCATAAAAATTCCAAAGTAACCCACTTATCAAGTTGTCTTGGATGCTCTTGCACTCACTACTTGCTATCCAGCTTTCCTAATCACAGCAGAAGTCCTAAAAATATATATGCATCAGTTCTGGCACACCATCACCAAGATTAAAAACTCATCCTCGTATAAGTTCAAGCCGGACAAGAAGAAATGCACTATTGATGTAGAATTCTTTCGTAACATTCTCCAGATCTGTCCTAGACATCTAAATCAAGAGTTTGTTGTACCTTCTTCTTCTAATGAGGAAATTGTTTCATTTATTAAGGAACTTGGGTACACATGTGATATGATTCTGTAACTAAGGTGTATACATATCATATGCATCAACCTTAGAGAACCTTTGCTGCAGTCATCAACAGATGCCTTTTTAGGAAAACCACAGGTCTTGATAAGATCAGACTTTCCAGAGCATAAATCCTGTGGGGGATGTATTACAACCAGAATGTTGACTTTGTTGAACTACTTTAGGAAGACTTTATGTTCCAGATAGACAACAAAGACTCTAAGAAACAAGAGAAAATGTATTATCCATTATTTACAAAGGCAATCAACACTTCATTTCTAAAGATAAGTCAATCTCTATGAGGGATAGATTTTTCATGCACACTGTCCAGAATGACAGTATTTTGGGGTCCTTGAGATTTGTCTCCAAAAGTGAAGAATACCAAGTGTATGGAGCATTAATTCTTGCAAAGATGACTAATAGGAAGATGCGGAACTCTACTGCCTATAAGACTTATCTTGCATTCGCTACAGGAGCAGCAACTCCTAAGAAAGCAATGAAATTTAAGAAACATGCTTCTACTTTAAAGAAGAAAACTCTTGTTACTGTTGAAGAGCCTGCAGAGAATCCTGCCAAGAAACTTGCTGCTAGAAGACAGTTTGCTGATGTTTAAATCAAAGACACTCCTGGTGTGTCTGTGTCAAAGAAGAAGGCACCAGCAAAGGCTGAAAGAAGTAAATGGATTGAATTGTTGTCTAAAGCCGCATTAGTTGAGGAAGCTTAGTTGAAAAAGGCTATCACAAGAAGCAAACGGGAAACAAACATTCATCAAGCAGGTGGCTCATGTGAGGGAGTTAATTTGGAATCAGAGGTTCCCGATGAGCCAAAAGGCAAGACAATTGACACAAGTGAAGCAACTGGTTTAAAACCAGGGGTTCCTGATGTGTCTAAAGCTGATTTTTCTAAGAGTGAGTATGAATCTTGGGGAGATAGTGAGGATGATGATGATGATGATGATGATCGGCAAAGTAATGATGGACAGAATGACTCTGATAATCCGAGGACAAGTGATGATGAAAAAGAAACACAAGAAGATGAGTTTGTGCATACTCCTGACGACTATGTACCTATTGATGATGAAAATGTAGATGAAGAAGAGTATGATTGTATTAATAAAGAAATGTATGATGATGTGAATGTAGATATGAGAGATACAGAGCCTGCTGCTGAAGGGAAAGACGATGAAGAGATGACTCATGCTGATCATGTAGATGTTGGGCACAAGAATGTTAATCAAGAGATTGCAGGTGATCAAGTCAAGTATGTTGCCCAGACAATAGTTACAGCTGCCCCCGCTACACAAAAGACTGAAGTTTTACTACAAAGCTCTTCTATCTCATCTGACTATGCCACTAAATTTCTCAACATTGATAACATTCCCTCGGCTGACACTGAGATTATCTCAATGATGGATATCAAAGTCCAACATGAAGATCTAAGTATTCAGACCTCACCACTTCTCACTGTACCTGTTACGGTTATTCCTGAAACATCATCAGCTCCAACAACAACCATTCCTCCACAGATTCCACCATTCATCCCTCTTCTACAATAATCAACACCGATCCCAGCACCAACAACTACAGAAGCAACAATCTTAACTGCTCCTAATTACTCAATCCTTACTGTTATCCATTAAAGACTTTCTGACTTAGAAAATGAAGTCAAGACACTCAAAAATGTTGATCACATTTCAGCTATTTATGTAGCAATCAAGTCTGAAGTTCCAACCATTGTTAAAGAGTACATTGGAACTAGTCTGGATGATACTTTTCATAAGGTGATCCAGAGACATATTGCAGAGCTTATTAAGGAACACTCCATTCTAGCAGATGTCGTAAAAGTGTTCCAACAGCAACAGAAACCTCAGAAAAGTGTTGCAGATATTCGCAAGATCAAGATGGAACAAGCAAGCAAACAGCAAGAGACTAGATATACCATCACTTCATCTGATACGGCTGAATTACAAGAATTTGATCAGAAAAGAACCTTGTTTGAGACAATGACTAAAACTAAGTCATTTAACAAAAACACCAAGCATAAGGCTCTATATCATGCTCTCATGAATTCTATTCTTAAGGATGAAGATGCCATGGACAAAGGTGTTTTAGACAAGTCAAAGAAGAGAAATCCAAATGATGCTGACAGAGATGAAGGCCCTCCTGCTAGATCAAACCAAGGGGTAAAAAAGAAGAAAACAAGCAAAGACACTGAACCATCAAAGAAGGCCAAGTCATCTGAAACCTCCAAATGCACCACCAAATCTCAGCCAAAATCTACTGGCAAGTCTGCACAAGCAAAGGAGACAGTGTTTGAGGCTGAAGATACTCAAGTTCCACATAATCTAGGAGAAGACATGGGTACCACTGATGAACCACCCATTGTCAATGTTTACCCAAAGGACTGGTTCAAGAAACCAGAACGGCCTCCTACTCCAGATCCTGAGTGGAATGAATGTAAACCAGTTGATAATAAGCCCACTCAGAAATGGCTTAGTGACCTTGCCAAAGCAGAAAAACCTTCCAAAACATTTGATGATTTGATGAGCTCTCCGATTGACTTCAGCGCATTTTCCATGAACTGCCTGCAGATTAGTAATCTCATACAAGATATTTTGGTAGGACCGGCTTACAAGCTTCTCAAAGGCACTTGCAGGAGTTATGTTGAGCTCGAATATAATATGGAAGAATGTTACAAAGCTCTGAATGATCAACTAGATTAGAATAACCCTGAAGGTGATAGATATCCATTCGACTTAAGCAAACCACTACCTTTGGTTCAATCAAGAAATCATCAGATTGTCCCGGTTGATTACTTCTTCAACAATGACTTGGCATACTTGCAAGGAGGAAGCACCGGCAGAACATACACGACTTCATTGACCAAGATGAAGGCTTCTAAGTACGATCTACAAGGAATTGAAGACATGATACCCAACTTGTAGAGTCTCGTAAAAGTAGCTTATAACATACATGCTCTTTTAGGCACTTCACACTGGGGACCCAAAAGACAAACATTCTATGGATATGCTAGTAACAGGGTGTCCAAACATGATGTGTACTCCACTAAAAGAATTCTGGCAGTTACAAATGTCAAATTCAACATATGGTATGGTTATGGTCATCTTGAGGAGACTGAAGTTCGAAGATCTGATAAACAATTATACAAGTTCATGGAAGGCGACTTTTTACGACTTCATCTAAATGACATCGAAGACACACTGATTCTCGTCGTTCAGAACAGACTCTTCAACCTCAAAGGAGAGGACATTGAGCACCTGGCCACAACATTACGTATGTTCACAAGACGGATTGTAATCCAGAAGTGAGTGGAAGATCTTCAACTTGGTGTCAAAAGCTACTAGAAAAAGCTCAACATCTCGAGACCACTAACGCACAAAGCTGGCATCACTGACCTAGAACCATGTACTACATAATCTAACCCTTAATGTGTCATCTATTTGGACAAGCTGGAGAGACACAGACTTATGTGTTCTTATGAGCTCTCATGAGCTCTACAAGTTCAGTGACGGTTGATAAGTGTAAAATACACATATCTATTTATGCTTAAAATAGCCCAAATAAACCCAAAACAGACCAAAAAATGGCAAAAATGTGCTTGTATTTGTGTTTTGTGTGTGCAGGTACGGATATATCAAAAATCACATGAAAACAGTTAAAAACGGGCAAGCATGGACACGAGAATCAGAAGAGTACAAAAAGAAGCCAAAGAATCAAAGCCGAAGCCAGAAAAGTCAAAACCGAAGTCAAATCCAGTCAACAAGACTAAAAAATAATCCATTTTCACCCTCAAAGTTTCACAAAAATCCAAAATAACCCCTCACCTCTTATTGGGCCTTAAAAACCCTAAATTATCATACCCGGATACCAAATAGCCCAAAAGCCCAATCAAAAGCCCATTTAACAAGTCCATTTCATTTCCATAACAAAACACAAGGACTAGTCTTACATATTTCCAAAACCTTTTTATAACTAGAAAGGGAGAAAAGAAAGAGAGGGGCTAGAAGTGACAATTGGCCAAAGATCCAACTGAATTAACTCGTTCAGTTATAAACTTGGCGCCAAGACCCATTTACTGTTCATCTTCGTCTTCACGATTTACCATGGTCAAATTAAGGGGCAAGTTAAAATTGAAGGGTACGGAGGTTTATTCAAAGGCTCCTAAGCAAGATAAAAGGGTTATATCAGTCATCTCCAAGCTCTTAGTAGCTCACTCTCAAGCACATAGCCACGTCAGAACAAGAAAAGCACAAGGGAGAAGTGAGATTTACTCTTGGATCACTCACATAAGTAGCACAAGCTGTCACAATCAAAGAATGACAGCTTGGCAATCCTCTAGTATCCACACATGATCTAACGGCTCAAGATCATGATCTAATGATTGATTGATTGGACGGCAATGATTAGAAGAGGCTTGGACAGCAAGGCATGGCCTAGAATGTTCCTCTCAAGGCTATAAATAGAGCCTCACTCTTCACACACAACGAGGTAGCCTTAGAATTTAGTTTTAGCTTAATTTCAATTTCTAGCTTAATTTTGTTTTAAATCTTGTAACTTTCCTTTTAAGTATTGTAATTAATCTTTTTATTAATGAAATTCAGTTGTTTTTAATCTCTCAAAAGCTCTTTAATTCATAAGCTCTCATTTGTCTTATTTGATATTAAGCTAAAGCTCAATAAGCCCTCATAAGCTTAAAATCAGCTCTAATAAGTCTGTAAGCTTATTATGGAGCTCAACTCACCTTAATCATACTTTAAACCTGTAAAATTAGCTTAAAATTTCTATTTACTTTGGATTTATTGGATTTAAGCTTATGGAAGGGGATCTAGTAATGGATGAGATCCCATGGACTTATACCCTAGCTTATTAATAAGCTAGGGAGCTTATAGCTGCCTTAATTGGCTCCTCTTGTTTAGCTAGAGGCCAAGGTAAGTTTTTCTTTAATTACTTGCTTTAAATATCAGTTTTATTGCTTTCTAAACTTAGATCTGCTTATTTACTTATTTAATTTGCTTATTAGTGCTTATTTGAATTTCATTTAGCTTATTAGACTAATTAGTTAATATGTTTTTAGCTTAAGAGATATAAATCATTAGTTTAATATTTAGATTGTCATAAAACCATAAAAACACCAAAAATACTAGTATAATTAGTTGTAGATTTTAGATCTTAGCTTAATCAGTAGTTAAATCATGTTAAATAAGAAAGTTATAAGCTAAATATAATCTGGTACTTTAGTTTTAATCATTAAATTTCATTTAAAAGCTTTTTGTCAAATCTGTCAAAGTTTGAAAGTGGTGTTTGGCATAAGCTATTTTGACCATTAAAAGTCAATAAAATTTGTGCAAAACACTTGAGTCAGCTGAGTTTTTACAAATTAACAAGTTTTAAATAGTTTTTATAGGTTAAATTTTGAAAATGAAAAAGTTATGGCTTATTTTAAAAGGTTCAGCACCAGGACACTTTAAATCTTAAACTAGGATTGCTTATTTTTGAGTTAGGTCCTCTAGGCTTTTGTTTGTGCTTGTTTTGTGTTTATCCACACTCAAAGAGAGTGTTTAGTGCAGCACCAAACCTCAAAGGGAGCCTGCACTATTGGTCTTTGTTTGTGCCAATTGCACCAGCAGTACTAACATCAGTTAGTACTGCTGATCTTTAAGCTTCATTTTAGGCTAGATAAAATAGGAATTAGAAGCTTAGATTTAGGATTGTTTTAGTTTTCATATAGCTTAGGATTAGTCACTGCTTATTTTCCATTTCCAACTTCATTTGCTAGCTTAATTTTTGCTTAAAAAACAGCTTAAACAGCCAAAAATACAAAAACAGTAGGTAATTAACTAGTTTCTTAAAATTTGAATCCTAGCTTAAGGTAGTTGATTTTATTGCTTAAATAGATAGTTAATAAGTTGTTTTTTAAGTTCTCAGAAGCTTATAGTCTAGTTTAGCTTTTTGAGCTTTTTAGCTAATAAGAATTTTGTGCCTTTTTGGTTTATTCCTGAGTTAGCTATCTTGCTTATCAATTTCAGATAGGATTAAGAGTTTTTAAGCCTTTTAGTTTTTAAAAATTAGTTAGTGCACATCATGAGCTTTTCAGATCACTTTTCCTTTTTCATTTTGAACTTATTTTGAGCTTTTTATAGCTTATTTAGTAAAAACCCAAGATAAGCCCTCCTCACTCAGGTCAGCTTATTGATAAGCTTTTTATGAGCTTATCTGTAGGAGTCAGCCCATATTGCTTTTATTAAAGTTACTCCCCCAGCTTATTCTACAACTTTGCTCTTTTGAGTTTTTAATAATAAGCACTTTTTAAAAGTTCACCTTAATTTGGGCTTAATTGAGCTAAATTTATGATCGGGCTGGGCTTTCAGGGGCTGAGTTTGTAACTTTTAAGTTTTTTAGTTAGTCCCTTTGTTAGTTAGCTAGTTACTTAGTTAGTCTTTTTTCCCTTTGCATCGTTAGTCCTTAGGTTAATTTTTAATTAGTTTAATTAATTTTAATTAGTATTTAGGTTTAGTTTTTAATAAGTTTAATTAAAGTTTTATAAAAAGTAAAAAATTAGGGCTTTTAATTTTTATAAATTTCTGCACTTTTTCTTTATTTAGTGTAATTTTTATAAAATTTTTAGGATTTTATTTTTAATAGTTTTATTATTTTTATAGTTTTTAATTAGTTTAAATTTTAGAAAAATCATATCTTTTAATCTAAAAAGCCAAAAATAGTAATTCCTTTTTCTAAAATTTTCTTTTTACTTATTTTACTTAGGAAAAATATAATTTCAATTATTTTCTATTTTTTTTATTTTTAGGATTTAATTAGAATTAAATAGTTTTTAATTGATAAAAAATTCAAAAATAATCTAAAAAATATTTTTATTTTTCTTAAAATTTTCTTTTATCCTAATTTAGGTGTAGAAAATTAGTTTGCAATCTTAGGGTTTAATTTTAGTCTATTTGCTTAATCGTCGTGTTTTATTTGTTTCCCGTATTTGTTTAATTGTTTAATTGCCTTTAATTGTTCAATTTTAATTGTTGCTTTTTATTTAGTAGTCATAGATATCAAAATCATCTATTATATCTTTGCTTCATTCAAATCAGAATCCAAGCTTAAACGAGGTTTCAATTTCACTAGTCGTTGGGGAAACGACCCGGGTGATCATACTTACCCGGTTAAATATACATATTATATATTATATTATATATATTTTTGAGAGTGAATTTTATCGAGGGTAACTTGGTAATTTTCTTAATTGCTCTTTTAAAGTATTATATTTTATATATATTTTGGGTATATAAAACTTATACATCAAGTATCAAAATATCAATTAAAGTATAGTGAGAAGTATTCCGAAAGGTTTTATAGAAGGAGATTACTTTTACCTAAAGTAAAATCAAAAACCTTCCCAGGTCGTTTCCCGACGAGGCGTGAATTGAGAATCGAATTTAAGTTCGTGATTGCGTGTTTGAGCAATCAAATGTTGGATTGGTTTTCTAACTCTACGGGAAAAAGCAATTAAAAGGAAAGCTAAACTAAAAACGAAAGCAATTACGAATTTAAAAACGATAACGAGAACGTAAAAACACGACTTAAAAACCTAAACTATCAAATTTTAACCCTACAAAAGCAAATTTAATTTTAAAAGGTTCTAAATGATAAAAGGAAATTTTAGAAAAAAAAATTATATTTTTTTGATTTTTATTTTATTTATTATGAATTAAAAACTGATTTAATCTTTAAAAAATTAATTAAAAATACTAAACTAATTTTCAAAATTCTGAAAAAATTACATAAACTACTTTAAACTATGAAGATCCTAAGAAAAATAATTTGGGTTTAATAGCTTACTGGAAGAAGCTAGAAATAAGCTAAAAGGGCTGTTAAGTTTAAAGGCTAAAAAAAAGGGTTAAAAGAAAAGTGGCTTGAATGTATAAACAAAAAAGACCCCATGGCAGTTGGTGATATAAGCTTGTAAAATATGATTTTTAATGGACTCTTGTGCTAGCTTTCTTCCCTCGTTATGTTCCTAAACATTTTCGAATATCGATTTGCTCTTATGCAGGGGAGCAATTTTGAATGTGAAAAACCATCAACTTGTACCACAAATGTTTTGATGTATATCACAGCCTGTACCTTGATTCGGATGTTTTCAAATGGTTTAAGGCGTGAGAACAATACCAAAAGACCAACCATGTACTTAATTTATTGGAGTCATAAGTTGGTTAGGTATAGGTGTTCGTTCCCATGATCGAGCCAGAACCAAAGAGATCTACCTAGGGACATTCCATTAGAGAGAATAGAAGTCCATATGTATGATACAAAAGGAAAAAAAGTGAGAAAAGGGAAAAAACGATTAGAAGATTAGAGCCTAACACTGGAGAAAACCCAACAACCGGTGTTAGTGATGAAAGTCTTGGTAGTGTTGAAGGGGTTAAAGATGAAAAAGAAACGTATTCCCTTTGTTTTTTATTCACTTTAAGATAGAAAGGGTGAAAAGAAAAAGCCCTCTTTACTACTTTAGGCAGAAACCGTTGCGGTCAAATTATGGCTATCAACTCATTACTAAGTTTGATGTTGTTTAGTGTTGAAGATAGCCAATAACTTCATGGACCTAGTATAATGAAATGCACCAACCACCTCCCTAGCTACTCAGGTCTCTCAAAGACTATTAGTTTCATTTCTCACGGAGATTTTATACATTTCTATAAACTTTTATCACTCTAAGTTAGTTGGTAATTGAAAATGGTGGCTGTCTGCGCCTGCCTCTTCTGATTACTAAAAGTAAAGTGCTCACTATCTGATGATCTAGATGCCATAAGTGACTCATCCATAAATTCTCACTAGGGCATCTATTCTAATATAGTTGGTTTGTTCATATCACTTTGATAACAAGTAATATCTTAAGAGTCGCCTACGCATTATCTGTTGGGATATTGGCCATAGAACATCAGAGTGATTACTTAAGTATTCACATTGACGATGGATTTCCTTCCAGAGCCACAGTTAACAAGCTCTGCGGTAGGTTGATTGGGTGGAGATTCTATCTATGCGATCAAACTTGTGGACACTAGATATCGATTCAATAGTCCGACTATGATTGGACGATTGACTAATTCGTGGAAATGCATAAAACTCTGGGATGTGTCACAAAATCATTTAGGACAGTGACCACGTCGATTGATTTTCAAATCCATATTGTTTTGATTCAGAATCGGTGAGACTTTGTCTTACTTGGTGAACTTCATACCGTGTTGTCTGCATTGAGATGCTCCTCGGTAATAAGAAACGGCTAGTGCAGTGCGAGACCCTTTGTGTCATGAGATTTTTCGCGGAATTCTTACCTTATCATAGGCAGTATTTATACTGATTAACGGAGAACCGTGATTATTGCAACCATATTAGACGAAGTGACAAAGACACTTTCGTCCATATATGTTATTTATCACTAACCCTTTCATGCAGGTAATCACAATGGTGCCCGCAGCTGGTTAAAGAACAAGTCAAGATTCATAGCCATATGCTCATACTCGACCAACAATGTAAAGACAGTATGAAAAGTAAGTACATGTTTCAAGGGACTTTGCTTCTCTGATATTCGTACGGTCCTTCTATGAAGTGCCGAAGAGTTAAAGTTAAAGAACTTTTAAAAAAATATGAGTATTCAAGCTTTCAGTTTCAAGAAAAGTATAGCATGTAGGTATGAATGGTTCACATGACAGATGATTGGCAAAGTCACATGATGATGATCAAACAATCGGATATTTGTCTGATGATCTTTTAAGAAGCTCAAATTATCACATGGCAAGTCGAAGCACTTTAAAGTAATAAGCTCAAGCTAATGTCTAGAAAGATCTGCTACGTTATATCACAAGTTGAAAGACAAAATTCAAGAAGACCGAAGACATTCGTAGCATGCTAAGTTTAAGATTTTTGTAAAAGGATGTGACCTTCCTCTTAGGGGGAGAATTGTTTAGGAATCGAACAAGAAAAGATCCGGTCATCTCCTTAAATATGTAGCTCTTAGGTCTTAGAATTGTTTTTGGAACCTTAGTAAGTAAAGGAGACAAGAGCCCCTAGTAAGAAAGCCCTTGCAATGGCCTCTATGTATGCGGTCTTATTGATGTTATAAATACCCTCTCCATTGCTTGGCATGAGGGTGTTTGGTTGATTTAATTTTTCACTACAGCATATGTATAGATCTAATATTATCTTTTCTTTCTCTCTCTTAGATAACCTTCTGTCTATCCCTTTTTCTCTCTCTAGTTTCTCAAATTGATTGGTTAAGTGTTTAGATAAAAACACATATTCTTCATTAGTAGCAAAAGCTCGTTAATTAGCCAAATAACACATACAAAAACACGGTTAACGCGCCTAAAAATATACTCATTTTAAGCGTTATCACTCCTCTTCGCCCTACTCCACTCCTAGAGTACCCAAGTTGAGAGTTTTCTTCACTATGTCAACAAGCTCCCTTTAGGCGGTGGGAAAACCATCACGATAACTCTTTAGGCTTATACATTCATTTGGTATAAGCTAAATACTGAATTCTACTTCAGATTAGACACCTGAACTAACACACTATGTATTATAGACGTCCTAAAAATACTAACCATTCATACAACTATGATTACACAAGACAAATAGATGATGGTGGATAAATATCATAAATATGATGACACTACTAAACTAGTAACACTTGAAGCTTGACATCTTCTTTGTGTTCTTCATTAAAGGGTGGAATGATTGGATCACTTGTAATGGATTATATAACAAGTATAATGATCAAAGAATGTATGAAATAAAATAATATGCAAAAGAAACGTTGGGAAAGAGTTTGGCAAATGAGAACATTTGGTTCTTATTTATAGGCAAAAATTCGGATTCAAATTCTGCCAGCATATGCCAACTCCACGGATCGACTGATCCACCATACCTCCAATCCGTCTTCCTTTTTGGTGGATATGTGGATGACAATTAGCTGATTTTTTGTCATTTAGTGGTTAACCATAAATCTTTACAAGAGATCCTAATTGTATTTAAAACTCAGATTTATTAGATACTTCTAGAAAAAAATATTTCTTATCATTAAAATGGAAAGATTTTCTAGATTTGAAAATATATTAGAAAGATTATTTTCACTTCAGGGTTAATTAATTTTGTCTTATTTGATTATATAACTAGTTGATTATTA
This sequence comes from Tanacetum coccineum, assembly GCA_026074375.1. Classification (NCBI taxonomy): domain Eukaryota; kingdom Viridiplantae; phylum Streptophyta; class Magnoliopsida; order Asterales; family Asteraceae; genus Tanacetum; species Tanacetum coccineum. The sequence continues at coordinate 73,157 of BQNB010008479.1, forward strand.
ATCATGTGTTTATTTTGTAAAGTATTGTTTGTAGTAAAGGTGTTGTATGCAAATTGATTAAATTATTTTGCAAGACAAATATTTTCTTTGATCATTAACTACCGTTATAATGCCATATTCATACCTTAAGGTGATGTATGACGTCGGCAAAGTAAACTTACGGATCTAATTAACTTGTTTACGTAAACTGTTACGTACTATGACATTATATTGTGTTATCAAAATTGGGAGATCGTTAAATATAAAATCATCGTTTCAGTGTGAATATTTTTTATTAACAGGATCCAAAGGATTAGGGAGATATAACAAAGATGAATTATTGGTTGTAGCCGGTGAATTGGTTGGAAAAAGAAAGATCGATTTTCGATGTGGGTTATGGAAGGAAAATCTCGCGAGACGGAAATGAACCAGTCATGTGGAATACAATTTATCTTGTAAAAAACGTGGATTTTATCAGTGATGTAGACTTTATTGAAAGAGTCAAGAAACGGCTTGACTTGGTAACATAGTGGTCAGATAACCTGCTACCAATAGTGGACTATAAACGAAAAATGTTTTATTCACCGGGGTTCAAAATTTTGAAATTCAAAATCACAATTTATTCTTGCGCGGTTCAAATTTTCAAAAAGTGTTAAAATTTTCACAATTTTGAATTTGGTCAGTTATTGTTCTTGGCTGCAAAAAATGGTTGCGTTGTGCATATTACAACTCTATTTATTGCCCTGCCAAGTTATGCTCTCATCACGCAAATCATCTAGCCATGTTCATCCTAATCTCCAAACACAACAAACCGAATAGCATCATATTTTTAACAAACACAACATTTACAGTGTCACTAACCGCCAAACAGATTCCAAGCCAACTCGCAGAAGGTATGCTAATGGATTTTAAACGTATAAAACACGTCATAACCACCCCATCTCAAAAACGGACCCAATCAACACAAATGGTACAAAAAAAACCAGCACCAACTTCAAAAATCACATAACAGCTACAAGTGTATGTAAATGGATGACAAATAACCGAGGTTGCCATAGTAGAGATATCTACACTGAAACCGTTCTTCCAGTTTATTAACAGTTGTGTATACAACCTATTCCAAAGTATTTTACCACTCTCGAACATCAAGATATATATATATAACATATATATTGTATATATTATATATATATATTATTATAGTATATTATATATATATATATATAAATTATCTTTTCATATTTACAGCAATGTCATAAAAAAATGCATAAAACCTTATTCGGTTAAAACCATCAACACACCTCTCGTTAAAAAAAACTCATTCGAACACCAACTCTAAAAAATCATCTAAACTTGTGCACATAGCAGAGATATGATAGAACCACCAAAACCAAAATAATCTTCATATTAAAGATTGGTATCATGGCCTCGTAAGAGATTGGGACTTTCTTGCCAAAAACATCAAAAAACACAAGAACAACTAAAAATCGTAGAAATCAAACATGCCCCTAAACTGCCCCATACCCGGCAAAAGTGAAGCCCCCCAAAATACCAAACAACTTGGAGAAAGATCTATAAGAGTTAAAAAAAGTGCCAAAACAGGGAAACTTAGCTAAATACCAAGAACCATCAGATCTTACAACATATCAAAGATCTATAAAGATCTCGTCCAGGAGCCTTAGATCAGAAAATAACTATGAAAAATGCGTAATGTTAACTGCATTAGATCAATACCCTCATCGGATACCTTGTAAAGATCTAAACACACGCCAGGTCCCAACATCACAAGACCATCACTACCAATACAACTTTCATCAGCCTTTTCACATTAACCTCAGGTTTCACATTTAAAAATAGTGAAGACCTCAGTTTCCTAAATATGTAAAAGAAGCAAAAAATAACAGTGGTAGTAGATCTATTACGAGATTTACTTTAGATCAACTCAGCCTCAACTAATACCCCCCCCCCCCCAACGCCTATATAAACTACGCTAATCGGAAACAACAATAACTTGACAGTTCCTACATATCCGTTTTACTTGACCTCTAAATACACGGAACCTAGAAATACATTACTTAACACCATGATATTAGGTAACACACCTAAACCATCAACACAACAAAACAAACTAAAACCCACGATAAAAGGGACATTCGTCAAGCCAATCAAAATTACCAAATACACCCAAAAATCAAATATCAGTCTAGACAGATGTGCATGGCAACGTTCTATCAGCTCTTAGACAAAACCAAACCACGAACCAGAAAGACCAACACATGCTCACGCCCTGGATACAACTATAACTTTCATAACAATCAATTCGCCAAACCAAACCAATGTATTGTGTGTTTCTTCATTTATTCGAACCTAAATCACACAACAAATACACATTCACAGCTAAACATGATCATCAACAAACATCAAACCAAATAGCAGCACTAATATGTAACCACTGTTTAAGGATACTTTTTTTAAGTATCCAGACAACACTTTTTAGTGTTACAAAGCTGTCACTAGGCTGTCACTAATTCATCATTCTCATCAACTGCTAATGATTCTTTTCATAGAATAAGTTCCAAAGAACTCTTGAATTATGTAACCAAGAACCACAATTAGCAACCATCTTGTTATCACGAACCAATCAACAACAATTGTGAACAAAATTCCTGTTATATCGAATTAGGGTTGCTGAAAAACCCTAATATCACCAGATTCGACATGATAACCAAGACAAAAATTTTGTACCTCTTTTCCTTGATAGATGCGACACCAAAACACCTTGTAGATCCTAGATCACGAGCCCCGTGGCTCTGATACCACCTGATAGAACTTAATAACCTGATAGGTTCTTTGATCATTTATAGCTCGAGGTTGTTTAGACCTCATCTAGGATCATGATAACATATATGCACAGCGGAATTAAACATAAGAACAATGTTATCATCAACAAGGTTTCTCTTCATTATCAAACACTCTAAGCCCTAATTATATTTGATCATAATATAATGGTTACCTATCTCTAACGATAACAGGGATCAAGGAAAACCTTGATTACCTTGAGGCTTGATTCGTGATATAGGAACAGCACTTTATATATCAACCCAATAACAGATCCTGGACCGAATGCCCATAGACAACGGCAAAAGGTCAAATTCCACAAAAGGATAAAATACACAAGTTAAGAATCAATGATAAAAAGATTCCGGAAGAGATATTCCCGGGTCGTATGTCCCCCAACGGGCTGCAAATGAAAGTTATCCGGTTTGATGAGAAATTGAACTATGAGAATATATGATATGATGGAAACACTGATATAATTACAACTATAATTAATTAAATAAAACCTAATTTAATCTACGGGAAACAGATATAGGAAGGAGCATAAATAATGGCAATGAAAATCCTAAGAATTCTACAGGGAACGTAATTAGGCTAAAAATACTTAACTAAAATAATTAAAACTAATAAACTAAATTAATCATGCAATTATTACTACCGGGAATTAAGTCGCAAGCTAAAAACTAAAAATTATAAAAATAAAGTCCTAAAATTAATTTTAAAATTTGAATAAATTAAAAATATTCTAACTTGAAAGAAAATGTAAAAATTTTCAAAAACGGAGTTAAAAAGCGAACAAAACGGTAAGAAACGAAAAATGCGGGCTCGTAAACGGGCCCGGAACTGAATTTTTAGCAAAAATTACCCTACATAAGTTTTTATATTTTTAATATAAACTAACTGATTAAATAAAATTTTATTAAAAAGAAAAATATTTTTTTGTTAATTTTTGTATTTTTTATGAATTTTCTAAGATTAAAAACTAATTAAAACTAATTAAATATAAAAAGTCAGAAAATATAACTATAAAAAATCTAAAAAAATCAAATTAAATAAAGAAAAAGTTGAGAAATCTAAAAATATAAAAAGCCCTAAAAGTTACTGTAGCATTTTATATTAATTAAACTAATTAAAATTAACCCTAAAACTAATTAAATTAAATTAATTATTTAACTGGTGGCTAACTACAAGGACTAGCAGTGAAAGGACACAAGGACAAACGGGTAACAGGCTAACTAACCACAGGGACTAACTATTTTAACTAGAAACTTCAAAATTACACAAATGGTCCCTGAGAATGACCCCGATTACAACCTAAGTCCTAAGTGCTTATTTTACAAAACTTAAAAAAGCAAAGTTATAAAGCAGCTTAATGGCAACATTTTTAATAAAAGCAACTAGAGCTAAAAGTCATTAAATAAGCCAGAAAAGTAAGCTTTTGGACTGCAAAAGCTAAATAAGCTTTTCAGCTTATTTTTCTTTCTTTTTGGGACTTAAGCTAACTAGATAAGCTATAATTCATGGGGGACAGATAAATAGGAGAGGGGAGTCCTAAAATAAGCTAAGTTATCTAATATAAGCCCTAGAATAAGCTGAACTAAGAACAAGCTATGTTGACAGTTTAAATAAGAAAACAGAAAAATGGGAACTTTAAGCTTAAAATAAGCTATGCTAGAGGGTGAGATAAGCTATAATATTTCAGGGACTTAAAGAACTAGTAATAAGCTACAATAAAATGCTAAAAATCCTAAGTGCTTAACATCTAAATAAGCTAGAAAATGGGGCTGAATATGGTGCTCAGCACCAGGGGAGCTGCCAAACAGTGGTCAAGGGGCTTTTTTTTTTTTGGCTTATGAAAATAAGCACAAGAGTGCTTTTTAGCCAAAACCAAACATAAACAGATTAAAAAGGATGACTAGTGAGCTTATTTCCAAAGGATGAGGGTTTAGAAAGCAATATAAGCTGCTGAATTTGTAGCTTAAACTTGGGGGTTCTTAAAAAGTTTGCAAAGACAAATTTTTGACTTGTATGGTCAAATTAAAGGGGACAGAACAAATGGTGTTCTAAAAAGGCTAGAAACAACCATAATAAGCACAACAAAGAGTGCTTAAGCTGTCTACACAGCTTGAGCACTTAAGAACAATTTGGCTTATTCAAATTTTGACAGAAAACCAAAAGGACTTAAAAACTTATTTTAGAACCAAAAATGGTGATGTAAGTGTCTTGATTAACCCCACACATTCAGCCTAAAATGGCTGAGTGCTTGTGACCCATTCCATACCCAAACTGACCCATTTTCAGGTTTTCCCAAACACCCCCTTAACTAAGTAAAAAGAACTTTTTAACTTATTTAACTTAAAACTAATTAAAACAAACTGAGATTAGGGATAATGGGATTATCAAGCAACCATAAAAACATACTTTTCTTCACAATTTGAACACGAACTTGAGAACTCACAAATGAAAATTTAAGAAACTTGAGATAAACTTTAAATTTCAATTAACTTGCTTAAAAACAACAATGTTACAATAAAAAGTAAGCTGGACGCTTAAGCTACAATTTGTATAAAAAGTTAAGTAAAAAAAAGCTAAGTAACTACTAATGTCTCGGCTTGTGTTTTCTTGAGTTTATATAAGCCTCAAAGGTCTTCTTTCTTCTTCTTGTTGTGTTAGTTGTGAGAGTGGTTAACTCAGCAACCAATCCTGGCCCTCAGATTACTTTTGTGTTACTTTTAAAACAATCATCGCCATTGATACACCTTGGGTTAAGGGAGATTGCCAGCGTGGCCTTGAAACAGGTTAGTGGGTGTGGGTTTAGGTTTAAACCGGGTAAAGGATGGGTTGGGTAAAAGATGGGGAGGTATCTCGTGATGGTGGAGGTTTTGAGGAGGTTGGCGGGAAACAATTGAGGGGGTGAACGTTTATTGGTTGGCAGGTTTTTGAAAAGTTTCATTTGCCCAAGAAGAACCCCTGAACTTCCACTCTTTTCCATTTCTTTTGTTTCTTTTCTTTTAGTTATAAACAAGTTCAAAAAATGGCAAAACTGCCCCTTGTGTATTAAACACAAAGAATTAAAGAAGGAATGAGCAATTGGCAAATTTGGTCCTTGCTTTTTATAAAGAGATAAAGGTTTTGGAAAATTGCAAATTCAGTCCCTTTCATGTTTAAAACACTTTTCTTTTATAAAACAATTTTCAGAATAGACAATTTAAGTCCCTAAGGTTTTATAAAAATTGTTTTTGGGCCAGGGTCTGGGCTTGGGTTATGTATTGGGCTTGTATTGGGCCCAATTAAGTGTGTCTGGGCCCAATAAGGTTTAGGCTTATGTTATTGGGCTTTTTAAGGCCCAATAAGGTTTGGGTGGGTTTTGTGTGTACAATGGCTGAGATTGGCTTGTTCAAGGGCTAGGATCGGGCCTTCAAAGTCTTCATAGTCTCTGTCAATTGCACACAAATGGGCTGTTGTCATTGATTGAGGGCCCATTTGGTCTTCACAGTCTTCATTAATATACTATTGGGCTTTCCCGGCCCATCAGATGGGTTGAGATTGCAACCAATAGTATTCTTCAATTACGGCTCCGGTTTTGACTGTTAATTTGTTGAGTTGACTTTGACTTTGACTTTTCTGGTCTTTGGCTTTGATTTGGCTTTGTCCTTCACAGCTTTTCCATTCCGAGTCCGGTTTTGTCGTTTTTTTCTTTGTTTTCTGTCTTTTGGTGTGATATCCTTTTCCTGCACAACACAAGTGTAAAACAAACATATCTTTGGCAGTTTCTGTCTGTTTTTGGTCATTTAAGTCCGTTTTTAATGGAGAAAGGTATGTGTATTTAAGCACATACCAATACTCATTCCTTTAGGCGGTGATTTATACATTTTTTTAATAAAGGAGCGATTTATATACTATTTTTACAAGGACGATTTATACAGTTTTTCTTAGATAGGGCAATTTCTACATGTCATTTTAGGGGGCGATTTATACATAGAAGTATTAAAGATGACTTTTTCCTGAATGTTTCACTAGATAACTCATTTTAGGATAATATGTCGTTATTTTCTTCATGTAAGTTGTTTTTACTAAATTGACTGTGTTTGACCAATTATTAGTTTGTTGACCTTTAAGTTGACTTTCTGATTAATGTCCTTCGTCCTGTACTTTGACTAAATGCCTAATAAAATGTGTTAAATCTATCCTATTAATGTTTGTAAATTGATTCTCTAAGTCTATCCCCATGAATCAAATAGGTCAATCAGTGATATATAAATTTGTTTGTATATGAACTGTATTGGAATATTCTTAGCAGAAACATGAATCTAATTGCCACTCAACAAGTTGCTCTTGACAATGCTTTGGTTGCTCCTGAGAAAACACTAAAGATTGAAAAATGCAATGCAAGAATAGAGTTCAACAAGCCACAAAGAGAAGAAACATATCAAGTCACACTGGATGCTCTTAAACTCTCTCCATGCTATCACGCATTCCTGATCACTGCTGAAGTACATGAAGTATACATGCATCAATTCTGAAACACCATCAAGAAGATCAAAGATACAAATGCATACCGGTTCAAGATGGATAAGAAAAAGTTTCGAATTGACACTGAAGTATTTAGTGAGATTCTCCAGATTTGTCCCAGACTCCACAACTAAGGATTGCCTTGATTGAACCTCGCTCTTCCACAAGAGACAATGCGTGCTTTCTTTTCATCCAGCGAAGCTCGGTGACTCTGCAAGGTGTGATATGCTATCTGCAATCCACACAGATCAAATGCGCCGGCCTTGGAGAACATTTACTGCTATCATCAACAGGTGCATCTCTAGAAAGTCATCAGGACTTGATTGGCTCAGGCCATCAAGAGCTCAAATCTTGTGGTCGGAGGTATGTTCAAAAAGAATGAAAATTGACTTGTTGCTTTTACTATGCGGGCTTGACTTTTGTTTCAAGCTGATAACAAAGACATAAGTTCCGCACGTAAAGAGAATAGGCCCTACCCAAGATTCACTAAAGTTATCATCAATCATTTCATCTCTAAAGATAAAACCATCTCTATGAGGAACCGGAAAAATATTTACACAGTTCGTAATGATACCTTGCTGTGTACATTGAAGTTTGTCTCCAAAACACAAGATTATCAGCAGTATGGAGCTCTAATTCCTGAAGAGATGATCAATCAAGACATTAAAGATTCTAAAGCCTACAAGACTTATCTTGCCTTCGCTACTGGACAAGCTACTCCTAGGAAAGCAAGGAAGTTTAAGAAAATTGCTTCACCCTCGAAGAAATTGTCTTCTGTCTTAGAAGAAGAACCTGCAGTGAAGCCTAAGCGAGCTAAGAAACCTTCCAAGAAGTCTACTACTGTGCCAACATTAGGTGTTGTCATCGGAGACACTCCTGGTGTGTTTGTGTCAAAGAAGAAAGCACCAGCTAAGGTTGATAGAGGCAAAGGCATGGGATTTAACTTTCTGTTTTGTAACATGACTTGAAGTTGCTCAGTAAGAAAAAAGTCCTTAAAAGAAAAAAAGCACAAGCAGGACACTCACATGCTTCATGCAAGTGGCTCAGGTGATGGATTTGGTTTCCAACCAAAGGTTACTGATGAGTCTTAAGACAAGACAACTGGTACAAATAAAGGAACTGGTACTAAACCAGGGGTTTCCGATGTACCCATAAAGAATCACAATCTGGAGAGTCCGAGACTATGAATCTTAGAGAAATAGTGAAGATAGATTGTTGGATAGCAATGATGATGACAAGTGATGATGTCACTACGATGTGATGATTGATGTTGACAGATGATGTTGATGGTGACACTAAGCAAGTGGACAGTGAAAAGACTGATTCTGATGAAGATGAGAATCCTAATCTTAAACAGAACGATGATGAAGAAGAATGGTATGAAGTAGAATATGTTAATACTTCTGAAAACTATGAATTCATTGATGATGATGAAGAGTATGAGGAATTGTATAAGGATACGAAGTTGAGGTTGAAAGATGCAGAGCATGAAGAAGAAAGGAAAGGAGATGAAGAGATGACTAATGCTAATCGTGACGAAGGTACCCAAGAAACGTCATATGAGCAAGTCATAGACGATACACATGTGACACTCACTGCTGCTCATGTCACATAGAAGACTAATGATTCAAAGCAAAGCTCGTCTGTGTCTTCCGACTTCGCCAATCAATTTCTTATCTCTGGTTAAACGGCTTTCCTCTTACAAGTTGACAATAAAGTCGTTTCCATGATGAATGTCAAGGTTAGTCATGAAGAACCAAGTACTTAGACTCTATCTTTTCTCACCATATGTGTAACGGTAATCCCAGAAACTTCAACTGCAACTGCACCAACCATTCTTCTGACAATTCCACCAATAACTCCTCATCCACAACAGTCAACAGGCAACACCAACACCAACTCCTGCACCAACAACTAAAACAACTACAACCTCAATTCCTAAACTTCCAAATTTTTCATCCCTATTCGAATTCGACCAAAGAGTTTCTGTCTTGAAAAAAGAGCTCTCTTGACTCAAACAAGTGGATTATTCTGCACAACTGCTCGAAACTATAAAGTCACAAATTTCTGCAATGGTAGATGCTCAACTCAGCACAAGACTTTGAGATTCTATTCAAGAGGCTTTCAGGTCATACATTGCAAAATTTGAGAAGAAAGCTCAAGCTGAGATGAAGAGATACATAGATCTTGTTGAGAAATCAATGAAAGATATCATCAAAGATGAAGTCAGGAGTCTTCCTCAGATCCTACCAAAGGAAGTATCTGAATTCGCCACTCCTGTGATCCAAGCACCATTACTAAATCACTTGATAATGTCGTCTTGGCTAAATCTTCTTCTCAACTAAAATCTACATACGAGACTGCAACGTCACGCACGAAGTTTGAATTGAAGAAGATCCTCCTAGACAAGATGCAAAAAAGTAAATCGTATCGAGGAGCTCAAGAACACAGAGAAATCTAAGATGGACTGGTTAAATCTTACAAGCTTGACAAGGATCTCTTTGAATCCTATGGAAAAGCATATTCTTTAAAGAGAGACCGTGAAGACAAAGACAAAGATAAAGACCCTTGATTCGTCCGAATACATATACGTAAAATATAAGTATAAGGATTAGTCAATAATAGTATAGTAATAAGTATCCGCGAGGATTCTAGAAGATTACTTTTATCCAAAGTAAAATTCCAAAACCTTCCCGAGTCGTATCCCGACGAGGTGCGAATTGAGAAATCGGTTTAAGTTCTGTGAATCGCCGTGATTTGAATGGTTTTAAAGATCTTGATTTGGTTTTTAATTCTACTAATGAAAACGCATAAAAACATGTAAACGCAAGTAATGATTAAGGCAATTAAAAATTAAAGCTAAAAACAATAACGGGAATCCTAAAACTCGACTAAGTAAGCAAGTATATCAAAATTAAGCCCTACAAATGCAAATTTATTTTTTATAAATCCTAAATGACTAAAAATAATTTTAGAAAAAAGAATTATATTTTTTTTTACTTTTATTTTATTTATTATGAGTTAAAAATACTTTTAGTCTAGAAAATTAATTAAAAATACTAAACTAATTTATAAAAATCTGGAAAAATTCTGGAAAATACTTTGAACAAAACTAAATCTGTTAAAAAATAAAACTTCTAAAAACAAGCTTATTAATAAGAACAGAAAAATCAAATAAGCTATTAAAGCTATACTGCTAAAACGTGGTTAAATTTAAAGCAATAGAAACTCTTAACGAATTGTAGTACTTGGCACACTGGTAAAGAGGGTAGGGGATGGTTGAGTGCTGGGTTGAGGTCTCGGGTTTGAGTCCTCCCTGGCACTCCCAACCCTTACTTTTTTATTTTTTATTTTCATTTTGCAAACTTAAGGTATAAGCTAAAATAAGACTTTTTTTGTAAAACAACTTTTTCTAAAACTTATTTTTAAGCTGGAATAAGAAAATTTAAAAAGCAGAATGGGTAAAAACTGTTTTGGTTTTTTAGATGAAAATGCAGTTTTTAGGCAAGTTTAAGGCTAATTATATAAGACCAAATCTAAGCTAAATCCTAAAAAAAACTTAAAACATATTAAATCTAACATATAGAGACCTTAAATCCTAAATCTTAAACCATAAATCAAACTAAATCTCATCTAAATCTTCAATTGAAAACTGACAGTTAAGCTAAATATGCACCAGCAGAATTAAGTTTGAAAAACAGTTTTTAAACCATGAACATTCAAAACAACTTATAAAACCAACAACTAAAGTACTAATGCATTGTTTTAAAGCTAGAAACAACAAAATCTATGAACCTAATGCATTCTCTAATGCCTAAATTAACTAAAACAGATTGTTCAACTGCACTTAACATGTATTAAGTGAGTTAAAAAATGTTTTAGACTAAAATCCTTGAAAGCCAACTTGTTAAAACTCATTCCTATGAATCTAATGCAGAAAGTGAGAGCTAAAAACATCAAACACATAAACCTAATGCATCTTTTATCCAAAATTACTAAATCAGTATTGAAAATGCTTTGAAATCAGAAAACTTAAATTCTTAAACTAAAACCTAAAAAACCTAAAAAAACTTAAACATACTTTATTAAAACTAAGTAAAACTCATATTTAAACCTTAAGAACCATTAATCTAAGAAGATCAAGGATAAAACAGTTTCAAATAGTTTTTAAAACTGTTAACCCAAACACCCCTTTAAAATCAGATTTTGCAATTTTAAGCTAAAACAGATTAAGAGGTGAATCAAACAAGTTTAAATAAGCATATATAAGACATATTAAACATAATTAAGACAGAAATAAGCACAAATAAGCAGTACAATAAGCAAAATAGAAAATAGCTTGAAAAATGAAATTTAAGAACTTACAATTGCCTTTGCTCAAGCAGCAAGGTATTATTATAAACTACTTTTAGATCTCTATCTACAAAAGACTCTAGCTTGTATAATGTAAACAAGCCTAAATGTATCTGCAGTATTGTCCCTAGATTATATCCATTGCTAGGCTCTTATCATCCATATTAAAAAAAAGATTGGGTACATTTAGGTTGGAGATTATGTAGATTTCTGATGGAAACAGTATTAATAAAAGCTAATGATTTTAAGTTAACATTGACGGTAAATGAGCTTATGAGGAAATCTTAATAACAAAATTAATTAGGAAAACTAGCTTAAAGTAAAACTAGATAAAGTAAAACCGAATTAAAGGAAACTTAAACTTTTATTAAAAAAAACTAAAATTACAATATTTAAAAGATAATTACAGAATTAAATGGTACTGAAAATTAAACTAATCTAACCTAATCTCCCCCCCCCCTCTTTTTAGAGAGGAATTCTATGTCCTATTTATAGAAACTGATAATGAGGAGCGGGGTATGCTCTGTGTTTTTTGTGTGAGGAGGAAAAGAGTGTAGCCCAAACAATCATCTAAGCCCTTGATTTAAACCGCCACTTGCATCTTTTAATCTCAGCCTTTGATTCTTCAAAACTGTCACATCACCAATCATTGTTCTCACACGGATTGCTAGCGTGGCATTCTGTGTGTCAGGTTGTTAGTAGGTTTCTAGAAGGACGGGTTAAGTGGGGGTAAAGAGGAGTTTACCCTTTGTTGAGTATCAGGGTAAATGGAATTAGAGGGTGAATAGTAGAATTTCTTAGCGGGAAATTCGATTTTTGTTTTGATGTATTTTATTCTATTTAGACTGTTGTTGACAAGGTTTAAAGAACTGTAAGGGGAGTTGGGTTATTGATTAATCTGGGACTAACGGTTGAAATGGGGGCGAAAAGGATGCCAATGTTATGTCCTCAAGGTCTAACACTTGTGCATAACAGTTTAGGGCTTTTATAGTTAAGGATTAATGGGTTTATTTTTGGACTTATGTTTAATGGATGATTGTCCCGTTATCTTGGGTTACGGTTTGGCCCCATTTTTTCTATGTAGTCCCTCGCTCCGTCTTTTCACGCTCTATCCATTCTCTGTGCTCGGTTTTGTTCTTTTTGCTTTGTTTTTCGTCCTTTGTTAAATATTCGTTACCTGCAAGACACAATTCACAATACAAATGAATACAATGTATTTTTTTGTATTTATTGGTCATTATTGGTCTTTTTAGCTCGTTTGATTAGGTAAAAGGTATGTCGTATATTAAGCACCATACCAACTCCTCAGCTGGATCAACCATGGGTTAGAGGGGAAAAAAAAGGGGAAGAACAAGCAAGGATGTGTTGCACCTCATCAAAAGGCTCTAAATCCAAAGAATCAAAGTCAAGCTCATCCAAATGCACCAAGTCTTTGCCAAAATCACCTGGTAAGTCTGCGCAAGCAAAGGTTAAGGTAAGCACATCATACATGTTTCACTTCTGGAAAACAATGATTGACACGAGGCACATTGCCACCCGTCGAATCAAGGATAGTGATGTCTCATGAAAGGTAATTACTGATGATAACCCTAATGTCGAGGACTGCTTAGAACGTGACTTAGGTTTTTTTTCAAGAAACCTAAAAGACCTCTGACTCTTGATTCTGACTGGAATGCTAGAAAATTTGTTGACTTTAGACCCCCTCAAACATGGATCAGCATAATTTCTCAAGCAGAAAAGCCTCCTCTCACTTTCGACAAGCTGATGAGTACTCCTATCGACTTCTCAGCATATGTCATGAACCATCTCAAGATTGATAAACTGACACAAGAACATCTTGTTGGACCCACTTTTAATCTTCTCAAAGGAACATGCAAAAGTCATGTGGAACTCGAGTATAACTTTGAAGAATGTTATAAAGCTCTAACTGATCGATTGGACTGGACTAACCCTAAATGAAAGGAATATCCATTTGATCTTAGCAAGCTACTACCGTTGATTGAAGATCAAGGTCGTCAAGTAGCTCATGTTAACTACTTCATCAACAACGACCTCAAGTATCTGAAAGGTGGAAGCTCAAGCAGGAAATATACGACTTCTACAACAAAAACCAAGGCTGCTAAGTATGATAATATTCAAGGCATCGAAGACATGGTTCCATCATTATGGAGTCCAGAGAAGGTAGCTTATGATAGATATGTTGTCTGGGGAATCACACATTGGGGTCCTAAACGACAATGATTCTATGGATTCGCAAGCAACAGGGTGTCCAAGCATGATGTATAGTCCTCAAAAAGAATCATTGCAGTAACCCATGTAAAAGTTATGAAGTGGTATGATTACGGCTATCTAGAGGAGATTGAAGTTCGAAGAGAAGATCAGAAGCTATACAAGTTCAAGGAAGGTGACTTCCCAAGACTCAATCTACGTGATATTAAAGACATGTTGCTTCTCTTGGAACAAAAGAAAATATCTAATCTAGAGAGAGATGTCATTTTCGACCTGAATGTGGCATTGCGGATGTTTACCAGACACGTTGTCATTCTTAAGCGGATGGTAGACCTTCAAATGGGAGTCAAAAGCTATCAGAAGAAGCTCAATTCACTGCCGGGACATTCAGGTCTATCTGACATTGCAAAAGAACTCCATTACCACTGCCATACATCAATCGTCAAGGAATTATCTATGTCGACAAGTACAAAAGAAACAGGTTGATGCACTTCGATGAACTCTACAAGTTTAGTGACGGGACGCTCACATCTGTTCGATCTGTTCTTCATGATATTGCTTCCAACCTGAGGATGGATTACTTGCCAAAGATAAGATGGACTAATTTAGACAAACAAAGGTCTCGCATCATGATCAAGGCAATCGATAAGTTGCAGCTAGAGATAAGGTTGATGAGGAACTTGGAGAAGTTTGTTAGTGGAAGAGATTATGGTTAAGACTTCAGGCTGCTTGAACGGACAATATGACTTTGTCTTATTTTGTCCTACTCCATTTCAGGTCATTCTCTCGTAATTACAAATCTTGTGAATATGTAAATAAGTAATGTTAGACTAGAAATAGGCATGTATAGTGTTTGAGTATGAATTTTCAATAATTTCTTAGTAAATTCAAAAAAATTCAAATTAACGTACTCAAACACCATACAAATCCCTCATAATTTGAGGGGGAGCATTATAATGTTCCTAATACATCTTGTTAATAATTGGAACATTTTTTTCACTGAAAGCATTATATTTGAATCAATTGATATCCAAAATATCAAGAAATTTGACATTTTTAATAAGGGGAGTAAATGTGATTATAATATATGGCTAAAGATGTGATTTTAAGGACTCAAGTGCAAGCTTCACCCTTCATGTGCTAAACATTTTCGAATATCGATGCACATGTTGAGGGGGAGCATTACAAATGGTTTTAAGGCTGAGAACAATACCAAAAGACCAACCATGTCTATAATTAATTAGAGTTATAAGGTGGTTAAGATTAGGTATTTGTTCCCATGATCCAGCCAGAACCGAAGGGATCTACCCAGGGACATTCCATTAGTTAGAATAAAAGTCCTTAGGTATGATGAAAAAGGGAGTAAAGTAAGAAAAGGGAAAAATACAGACTAAGACAGAGCTGGCATTGGAACAAACCCAACAAGGTGTAAATGATGAAGTCTTGGTAAGCATTGAAGGGGTTGAAGAATTAAAAAGAAAAGTTAAGATAAAGGGTGAAAAGAAAGAAGCCCTCCTTACACTTAGGCATAAATCGGGTCAATACATATGCTATCAGAAATACTAAGACGTTGTCTGGTATTGAAGATATTTATCATGGACCCAGTGATGCAATGCACAACCCTTCCCAGCCACTCAAGGTCTCTCAAAAGACGCTTGTTTCATTTCTCATGAAGATTAAACACATTTCTATCGACTTTCTCACTCCGAGCTAGTTGGTATTGAAAAGGTGGCAGTCTGTTCCAGCCTCTGATTAATAAAACCAAAGTGCACTATAGAGTCTAGAGCCATAAAAGAGATCAACCATAAATCTCATTAGGACACTTATCCGAAATATGCTTGCTAATTCACACAATATGAAAACAAGTAATAACTTAAGAGTCCTACGCATTATCCTTGTGATATTTCCAGAACATCAGAGTGATACTAAAGAACTCACAATGACGATGGAAATCCTTTTAGAGCCAACATCAAGCAAGCTCTGCGGTAGGTGACTTGTGAGATCCTAAAAGGATCGAACTTGTGATACTGGATATCAATTCGGTCCAGCTTATGAATTGACGGATAAATTTTGAAAAAGATAAAACTGTTGGTGTGTTATAAAACCGTTTGCATCTTAACACACCGACTGATTTTCCTAAATCAATTTTCAATCTTATGTACATGGGAAGCCTCATAAGGGTATCTGGACAGAAGAAATCTGAACATGAATTGACGACTTAATCGGGAAGATAGTAACTTACCGGTTCACTCTTACCGTGTTGTCTGCTTTGAGACACTTCGGTAATGAGTACGGCTAGTACAGCTGCAAAACCCTGTCAAGGAGATTCTTCAGAATTCTACCTAATCACAAGCAGTATTTATACTGATTAACGGGGAACCATGGTTATTACAACTGTATTCGACAAAGTGACAAAGCCACTTTCGTCCATATATGTTGTTTATCACTAACCCATTCATGCAGATTTCCTGACGGCGGCAGCAATTACCCAATCACAAGTCAAAGTCAACACCCCATGCTCATACTCGACTCACATATGTAAAGACATTGTGAAAGCTCAAGTACATGTTTCAAGACTTCCGCTACTCTGATACTGCACTTCCTTCTTGAAGCAACGAAGTGTTAAAGTTAAAGAACTTT
This sequence comes from Tanacetum coccineum, assembly GCA_026074375.1. NCBI lineage: Eukaryota > Viridiplantae > Streptophyta > Magnoliopsida > Asterales > Asteraceae > Tanacetum > Tanacetum coccineum. The sequence goes on from BQNB010008479.1 coordinate 89,708, forward strand.
AAGAAAGATGTTTTATTCAAGCTTTCAATCTGAAGAAAGGTATGAGCATGTCGGTCCAAAAGTCACAAGTACACAAGATGGCGAAAATATCTCAAGATGATGATAAGAGATTATGCTTGGTTGATGATCTCAAAGAAGTTC
>BQNB010008480.1:0-84376 GCA_026074375.1 Tanacetum coccineum
ACTTCAAAATAAGCTCAAATTCTAAACCAAAAACTGTTTTAGAATCCTTAAGATGTGCACAAGCTAAAAATGACAAGCTATTATCAGAAGCTAAGCTTTAGAAAACTTAACAATTACCTAATAAGCTTTGAATTCAAATCATACAAACAACTTCTATATGCTAAGAAATCAAAATTTAAAACAGTAAGCTAATACTACTGTTTTTGGTTTTTTTTTAAAGGTTTTTATGAATTTTGAAAGAAAATGTAATTAAGCAAATTAGCGAGAAATGAGAAATCAAGCTTTAAACTATATTAAGCTATAACTAATCTAAAAATATACTAAGTTTTAAAGCCTAGATCCTACTTAAGCTAACTAAAATGAAGATTAAAAGGCAAACAGTAGTAACTGCTGTTACTACTGCTGGTGTAATTGGAAAAGCCACAAACACAAGTGTGCCGGTTACCTTAAGGGTAGACCTACACAACACACTCCTATTGAGTGTGTTTGAGCAAACTACAAGTGCAAATCAAGCCTAAAAGGCTTGATTCAATTTTTAACAAACAAAACTTAAAGAGAAATCTCCCCTGGTGCAGGATCACTCCAAATAAGCTCTAACTTTCTAACTTTTGAAATCTAACTTCTGAAAACCCTTTTTCAACTGATCTTTAGTAACTTAAAAACTGATTTAAACAATAAACAAAGCTCACTTTGACTTTAAGAGGTCAAAGTGAGTTATACCAAACACTCCTTTAAAATTTTGACAGATTCAAGAGAGCTTATGAGATTAAATTCTACTTCTTAAAACTTGATTACCAGATATTCAAAAGCTTATTACAACCTTAGTAAACACAAATCATCAACTAAATAAGCTAGATTTAAGAATCCTAAAAGCTAAACTACTTATTTTTGGCTTTTTATGATTTTTTAAGACAAGTTAAACTAATCAAATTTTAAACTAATTAAGCTAAAAACAGAAAAGCAAATATACCTACTAAGCTAGGATAAGATCATATAAGTACAAATGAACATACAAATTAAGCAAATAAGCACATTTATACTAATAAGCAATATTTAAGCTAAAAATTAAAGGACAAAGTAATTTAAATGAAGACTTACAGTAACCTTAGCCAAACAAAGGTAAAAGAGCTCAAAAGAGCTTATCAACAGCTCTGGCTTATTTAAAATAAGCCAGTAAAGTCCATGGGATTCCTTCCTTAACTGAATCCCCTTCCATAAGCTTATAATCCAATAGACAAGGTTTTTAGCTTATTTTATTTATTTAGGTAGATTAATAAGTCTGAATTAAGCTCTATCACTAGCTTAGAGACTAGTGAGAGCTATAGAGAGCTTATTGAACATTAGCTTATTATTTAAAAAGAAGTGAGAGCTTATGACAGATTTTTTAAGATTAAAACTGAATTTCATTAATATAGAACGTGATTACATAACTTGAAAGGAAAATTACAACTGATTTTAAAAGAAAATTACAATAAGCTATTAATAATCTAAAAGCTAAACTAGGTGTAAAAAGGAAAAAGAAGATGATTATGTGTGAGAGGTGAAGGCTTTTTATAGCTTGCCATAGAAGGTTCTAGCTCTAAAATAAGTTAAGACATTCCTTTGCAATCCATCCGTTCATTCCTTCAATCATTGGGTCTTCATTGTGGTTCGTTGGATCAAGCTTGTGCACACACGGATTGCCAGCTTGGCAATCCATGATGTGACACTTGTGTGCTTCTTCTGAGAGTAGATATAGTGTAAAAATTAGCTCCTTATGTGTTTCTTCACATTGACGTGGCATTCCCCTTGTAGGTTTCCACCAATAAGGTTGATTGATGATGTATTACCCTGCCAACTCATTCTTCTATACTTGAATTACCTTTCACGACCCTCAATTTTGAGAAGCCCTTTGATTTTGACTGAGAGGTGATTTGGGGACGATGGATGAATAGTAACATGGTTTGGCGCTCTTTTTATAACTGAAAGAGGTAAAATCGTTTAAACTTTAGGAATTTGGCAAACTAGGTCCTTGGGGTTGGTTTATTAAAGGTAAAGTGTAAAAAGGATTTTGAATATTGGCAGGAATGGTCCTTGTGGTTTAATAAAAAGGGAATTGGGCTAGGGTTTTGGGCTTTTGTAATGGGCTTTTGATCCGGGTAGGGTTTTTAAGGGTTTAAGGCCCATTTAAGGGTTAGGGACCATTTATGTAACTTTTGGAAAGTTTAGGGACTTAAATGGTAATTGTGGGTTTTTGTCTTTTTTATGGTTGACTTTTGTTGACTGAGAATTGACCAAGAGTTGACCACAGCTTTGACTTTTTGACTTTTCCTGCTTTTGGCTTTGCATCTCTGGCTTCTTTTGTGCTCTTCCGTTCCTCGTGTCCGTGTTTGTCCTTTTTTATGGTTTTCTTGTATTTTTGATATATCCGTACCTGCACACACAAAACACAAAAACAAGCATATCTTTGCCATTTTTAGTGTATTTATGGTCATTTAGGGTCATTTTTTGTAATAACGGATATGTGTATTTTACACTTATCATTGACTTTGACTTTTTAAACGCTTTTCCATTCCATGCTCGGTATTTTCCATTTTGGCTTAATTTTTGTCCTTTTTGTTGATATTCGTTACCTGCACAATATAAATGCAAAACACATAAATACAATGTAATTTTGGTATGTTTTTAGTCTTTTAAGCATGTTTTATTAGGTCAAAGGTATGTGTAATTAAGCACATACCACTAGTATAGAAATTCAAGCCTATACTCAAGTTTTAAAAAAGGTAGAGGCTCAATTAGTTGCTCATCAGAAAAATCAACTTTGGTATGAGAAAAAGATTAGATTTATGAAAAAAGAGAACTTCATCAAGTACCAATTTTTTCACTTTTCCCATTCCTAAGCTTAAAAAATAAATCACCGTTAAGTAACGAAGCATAGATGCTAAGACTACTTATAATTACAACTTGTGAATTTCTCTTCCCGACATAAACATATGTTTAAGTGTGTATGCTCAAATTAATTTAAACCATTAAATCCACATATTTAGATAGTTGAAATCCGACCAAGCTTTACACATGGGCCTTTTGGGCTAATATGTTAATCACTTAGTAAGATCACAACTCAAAGCAAACAAAAACCTCCTTAGCTAAGACATCGTTGGTTCACTTGTCCCATGAATGACTTTCTTCTCTAACATCCCACCGTCATCGGGTAAGTGCTAAGGCTTTTGACACCCCATCCGGAGAATAATAATCGAGACGCATGAACTTCTGATGAAAAAGCCTTGTAGACTTTTGCAAACCTTAGTTCAAAAGAATACCTTGGTTTTAGAAAAAGAAACTTTTACTATTTATTTTCTAACTTGCAACATTATTATTATTATTTACATTATTAGGCTAGGAACTGGTATCACTTTTCTTTCGACGACACATCGGCCACGCCTCCGACAAGAGCTCGTGTACTTATTATGATACCAACCCTAAATATACATCCTCCATCCTTTCTTTCGATGTCACATCGGGAGCGAACCGACAAATGCCCATGTACTTTATTGCGATGGAGTTTGTATATTAATTATTAACACTAAGGATTTATAATTTGCATCCTTTTATTCACCAACTACACATATTTTTTAGTTTTTTTTATATAGATTAATTCAACACATTATTTTTGCAAATAGAAAAATTTCATTTTAGAAAACCAAAGTATAAACTTGAACTAAAATTCTTATTTACAAATGATGTTTGACTTCATCATTGATAAAGCTTTTTCTCTGAATATGTTGATTAGACTTTTAAGAGTAAAACTCTAATTTGTAAAAATTAAAGAGAACACGTATAATTAATCACTTTAAGAATTCCGGGGAAGAAAAATCACAAGTTATTCTTATAAGCCTTTAAGTTTTCCAAATAAACTTTGTTTAGAATCCTAACTCGTAATCAACACTATCATCTCTTATTATTTGCAATTTAAAATCTCTAATAAAGAGATTCGCAAATACTTAGCCTATATAAAATCCAACTCGGCATATTTAAAATCTACTTGAGATTAGAACAAGCCTTCATTTACTAATGATTTCAAGTCTAGTATGTTTAAAGTCTACATGAGACTAGCACAAACTATCATCATTAATTGTTAAGGGAGAAAGCTAGAACTCTACACACTCGATCGGGTCAAAAATTACTTCTTATTCTCACCAACGGAAAACCTACATTCGTGTCTTTAACACTTATTTTCTTAATTAACTACTAATATATTTATTTTTTTCCTACAAATAAGATCTTAAAACTTTAAAAATTTTGCTATTTTTGTGGGAAAACGGGTACATGAGAACAAAACAATAAGCAGGTAACATCAAATCGATAGATTCCCTCCCCAAACTAAAATGAAACATTGTCCTCAATGTTTAAGGCCGGGTCTCTACGTAAATCTAAGCCGTTTATGAATTATGCAAAGATAAACGTGAATCGATAAGATGAAAGGATATCGGATCTCCCCAAACTAATTTCAAACAAAGGATGAGAAGCTCGAGTGAAACGGGATACAACACCGGACACGAGAGGCTTTAGAAATTGTTGGATCAATCCTGCAAAAATGCACAAGAACAAATAACGAAAAACCGGAAGAGGATAGCACAACACATCACAACACATTATTTAAGAAAATAAAAAGGAAATGGATAAGCATGGGGTGAACTCCCACGAAGCAGCTTGTTTTTGGTCACCGAGTCACAAGCTCGACTCGATCCCTGAATTTAATTGTCCTTAGGGAAAGTTTGGAGATCCGGGATAACCAATGGTGGTGTATCCCCTCCATAGTAATGCTTAAGGCGGTGGCAGTTGACTTTGAAATTAGAACCATCAGGATGAGACAATTTGGCAGTGCCATAAGGAAAAACTTCGGTAATTGTGAAAGGACCGGACCATCGGGACTTAAGCTTTCTGGAGAAAATCTTTAATCGGGAGTTGAAAAGTAAGACTTGATCACAAAATGATAAAATGAAAACTATACTAATTAATTGAAAAAGGATAGAAAATAGAACCGAATTGGAGACCCGCAATTAAACGAATACCACCCGATTTATTTAACTAAAACAACTATCACAGTCGGTCTAAGCTAAAATAAACCTTAAGCTCCTACGCCTCATTAGTTAGACCGTACCAAAAGGTACACAAAAATAAACCATCGTTAGAAAAACAATGTATAACAATTTTTCCATCTACTTATACCATAATTCGAGATTTTTGTTACACCTTGAACCAAATGTCTTAATTCCAAATCTATGAGTTCCAAACTAATAGAATGTGGCATCAGATAATAAACCAAATGAAGACTAACTAACTGACAACAAATCAAATGATGCAAAATCATATATCATTCAGCCCAAAACAGAACCAAAATGGCCCATGATAAGAAACAAGTGGCCCAAGTAAAATGAATTAAGGATTCACATTAATTTTGCAACACACACGTTACAGAGATGCAAAATGAATTCATTGGAAAACAAGCTTAATGAAAAAACAAATCTTAAAGGCTAGATCTAATAGGCGCATACACTTAAGCTAAAACTCAGAATAAGCCATAAGTTTAAAACCGAATAAGCTTTAGAAATAATAAAATCAAACAAGCACTTTATATTTCACTTTCTTGACCGAATAAGCTCTAGAAATCTTAACGAAGCTAATAACTATTAAAGCTTAACTAACAAGTAATCGAGAAGCACTAATAAGCATACTAGAATATTTCCAAGGAACTAGAATAAGCAAAATGCACATAGGCATTTTGTAAGACAAATCGAATAAGCTCTAAAACTCACAAAGATTTAATATAACAATTTAAGGCTATATACGAAAATCTTAGCTATAGAAATGAAGCTCTCATGAAACAAAAATAAATGAACCAATAAGCACCAAATAAGCAAACCAAGATTTATAATCAACTTTAAGCCAAATCTATTATATTAAAAAGCTTGAGACAAGAGTTGAGTACAATAAGCATAAAAATGGAAATAAGCAATTACATTTATGAAATAAGCTAAAAAATATAAAAACTACACTAAAAAAATTAAAACTAACTAACTAACTAGATGGGGAAAATGAGGGGAGTGGTTACAATTTATATGGGTGAGAAGGGGTGATGTTGTAATTATTGGACACAATCATTTGGGTACATCACTGAGCCTAGATCATTGCATAGAATTGTTGCCTCACAGATCAGTGTTTTAATATTATTGATCCAACCGATACTTGAATGCCACATGTCTTCTCTTATCTACTTCATTTATACGCATTCCCCACGTCCGTTTGATTATTTATAGCTATGAAATTGAAATTGTAGTCAAAGCTTTGCCATGTGGCTTCCATTTACTCGCCCCTCATTTCTATAGTGCGCAGTCACATGATGGACGATACACTCTTTGTCATTTATTCTCACACTTCTTACAACATGCACTCCGCAAGATATCCACAGCTACTCAACTGTTAGGTTCAATTACACAATCTGTCCGCTCTGGGCTGAAACTGCGATCCTCAAAGGTTGATCACTACTTATACTACACCACGGTTCACACTAATTCTTCTCGATATTAAACTTCATATATCGAAAACATATACAAGGTCATTTTAAACAGCAGTCAGAGAACAATTACATAGAGTCCTCCTTAGGCGAAATTATCTAGTCGGTCTTGCGAGCTTCTTTTGGTAATACTATTATAGTATATATTTTTTATAGACTGACACTATTTCTACTCCTCTACATCTCATCAGCTATCTCCAGTGCAGAGAGAGCCGCCAACTGTGTTTAGCGCCTAGAATGATGGGTCACTTAGACTGTTCTACGAACCACCCTCTGCTCTGTCTCTTCACACAACTTTCGAGTTGATATTATTTTGAAGACACACAGTGACAAATTACTTCCTTAATGGATCGTTCCTCACGAAACGGATTCTTTCTGCACTCTTTATTAGAGTGTTGGACTTGCTCGAACACAAATCTCTTATCTTGCGCAGAACACCATAAAGACCATATGGCACCAACTTCTAAACAAAAGAGTTAAGAAGCATACTTATTCTTTTTCTTTTAGATGGACGAGTGGCCCATATAACTAACAAATAAACAACATTAATCTAGACAGAGAGTCTATTCACAAACTATTGAACAAACAATCCATAATTTCTCGAGTTGCCCTTTCTAACCTAATTAATATTAGAATTACCACAAAGTTCTGGTAAACATTAGTCTCACGCCATCAACTACTAACATGTACCCTTGGTACTCTAATCATCCTGTTCATTGCGCTGACTCAGAATCAAGTTTTACGGTACAGAGCGATCCCGTACACTAACAAGTCGATTATCTCCACATCCGGAAGCACAACAATGCACACAGAATTCTCACGAAAAACTACTGCTAATGTCGAGAGATTACACCAATACGCCGTCTATATCAGGCTATCGCACCTCTTTTGAATCAGACACACAATAGAGATTATGAGTTCGGAGAGTCGTTCCCTTGGTTATCGAGTAGACTCAGTATTTAATGCATACACGCCGAATTAATATACAGTTGTTATTAACACAGAATATCATGACTTCCGTATATATACAGCTATCAGTAACTATAGACATTCGCTATTAGAATACAACAACAATATGTCAGAACACCTAAGTCTATTCAAGTGAGCGACGTATCTATCTTAAAAAGACACAAACTAGCGCGAAAAAAATTAGTGTAATTTTTAGTTAACTATTTTAATTCCTCATTGCGTGTTTAATCTTAGTGTAGGGCCATTCTAGAGTAGACGCTCAAGACCCTGCGTAAATCGCGGGCTCACAATTCTAGAGCGAAATCGGCTTACGGTGAACACCACACAACATCTATTTCACGCCTAAGCGGTTATAAATTGAGTTTTGTCAGTGTAAGCCACAAAGTGATTCCCAATGTAGGCACGGGCCGACTAAAAATTCGGTAACTTGCGCTCTGCGTGGTTTCTTCCTGACTACATAGCTACTTCTCTACTGAGTCTTTCACCCATCGAGCATGTGGTGGACACTCAAACAACTGCAATTTGTAGTTGTTCAGAGACCCGAAATCTCTCATGAGCAGAACTCAAACACTGATTGTCTGCATTGTTTTAAACTGCTTTGTTCAAAAGCCATCGCTAAAAGCTCATTAAATGTCACGTTCATGGTCTCCATGATTTTCTTTGTTCTTCGGTTGTAGACTCTGTAAGCACAGGAATTAGCAGAATAACCAATGAAAAAGCCAATATCACCTTTTGCACCAAGCTTCCTGATATCTTCACGATCATTCTTTGGATAACAGAGAGCCCCCAAATACATGAAGAAAGGAGATATCTAGTTTTCTGCCATTTATAAGTTCGTATGGTGTTTTGTCAAATCGACGATGAATGATGAAGCGGTTTTGAGTGTAGCACGCAATAGCAATTCCTTCAGCCCATAAGAATAACGGTGTACGAGAAAAGATCAACATTGTTCTAGCAGCCTCCACTAGCGTGCGGTTTCTTCATTCCACTACTCCATTTTATTGAGGGGTGCGGACAGAAGATGCTTGGTGAGAGATGCCGACACTCTTAAAGTATTCTTGAAACACTTGGTTCTTGAATTCTGTGCCGTTGTCGGTTCTTAGGGGGGGAGGTGGGGAGGGGGCGGGCGGGTGGGGGGGGGGGGCGTTATCGGTTCTTATGATGATGACAGGTGATAAAGAATGGACGTAATTCGCTTCAGGAAGGTTTTAATCACTTCTGGTGCTTCTTCTTTTGATCTGAGAAAATGTACCCAGTGTAACGAGAGTAATAGTCCACAAATCACCAAAACAGTATCGCTTTCCATTTATGCTAGCAATTATATTGGAACACATAATTCCATATGAAGATAGGTGTAACATCTGCTTAGAATTTGGAAACTGGTTTGGGTGGGTGAGACGGCCACTTTTGCTTTTCCTTGCTAAGGAGGGAAAAGATGTTCTTTATGATATTTGAATTTTGGAAGACCGGTGACAAGTTCGTATTTGGCATATGGTCATTGATGGTGTCATATTGAGGGGGATAAACGTTGATCCATAACCATGACTTGGTAGAAGTTGCTCGAGCCATGAGGGCAAAATTGGGGATGAAAGAAGGACTTTTATGAGATTGAGGTGTAAGGTTTGTTGAACAGTTTCCTTTTTACAAATCAACACCTATCTAGATTTCTGACTAAACAAGAGTTCCTTCTGAAAGCACCTCTAAACTGGTCATAGAACTGCCCAACCGAGAACAGGTTGTGCCCAAGCCTCAACGAAATAAACCCTGGTGATCAAAATATTTCCCATTGGAGATCACCGAAACCCAAAATTGCAGCAAACATGATCATTTCAAAGCGAACGGTTCCAAAACTAGACGAATCTGATGAGAGCTTTTAGGTTCCCGGTCATATGTTGTGAGCCAAACCCGAGTCGAGCAACCATAAAATAATTGGATAACCTGCCAAGAAAAGAAAGTAGAATTTGGAAAACCGTTTGATTTTAGGTTCCGAAGGGGGTTAGTAGTACAAGCTTTATCACAATTAGAGCAGTCAGATTGACTCTCAGATTCTCTGGATGCGATTATTTTCCTTTAATGTCGAAAAAGTATTCAGTTGGTGACACCTAAGGCCATAATCTAGGTTTACTAGGCTTAGGTGAAGCATAGTCTTCGTGGACCCATACTTTCTTTGGCTTTTATAAACCTTTGGCTTTTGTATCTTTCGATTTGCAGTGTTTGAAAATTTGCCTTTTGTTTATTGCCACGAGATTTCCATGTCCTTCACATATTTAAGATCATACATCATGTAGCAGTGATTAAAATTGCTTACACATAGCACAATTAACTTCTGATTTTATACAGAATATCAGGCTTATAGTGTTTTCATTCAGATGACATATGTTTCTTTCTTAGAAAGCAGTAAATTCCTATGGTGTTTCTCTACTTCACTTCTTTATTCTTGTTGCAATACTCTTAGACGCAGAGGGTACCCTATTCATTCTTTGTATTGCTCTAGGCTGTGGCCTGCTGGTCTTAGCAGTGTTGTTACTCATATAGAGATAACCATTTGGTCAGAATTAACATCTTTCTTAGTGTCGACATCGAGGTTTGTGAGACGGTGATTGGAGATGTCCTTACGCTTGCATCTACTTTGTTAGGGACATACTTTTCTTCCTAGAAGGCTTGAAAAGGATTAATCCTAAAAGGATTCTGGGGCAATCACATATTTTGATTCTTGTGTGTGTGGGGAACGAGTTTGAAGTGACTGGTTTTGACTAAATTTCGTTCTTCAAACCTTTTGATTTGCATACTTAGTTTTCGTACTCGTACCTTTGGTGGTGTCACGTGGTCAGAAACTTTATCAAATAACTGGGCTCTTTGCTTAGACATTTTCATTGATCGTATCATGTAATTTGTTTTGCAAAGAGTCAGTTATTGTTTTAGTTTGGCCACGTGTCAAAGATTAGAGTATCAAAAGGTTTTTGTATTGTGGTCTTAAGGTGAGCAATTTCGCCTTTTCATAATTCCGAACCTGAAACTCTAATTCTACCATTCTCCATTTTCAAGTTTGAGACTAAAAGGATCAAGAGTATGTGTAACTATGGAGTATCCTGGATTTTACACTTTATGTTCTCCACAATGTGCTTGAAACCTGTTCGTTCTTTTTTGTTGCATGTCATTGTAAGCTTTATCGTACGAGATTTTGTCATATTTGCATATTCACACTTTTTGTGCAAATCATTCCAAAGTTTAGCATATTTCATTCTCACTTTTTAATGATACAATTTTAAGTCCTTCTTTCGTACAGGGTCAATGCTCTGTTTGGAGATTTGAGGAATCTGCAAACGTTGGATTTTTGCACAATATAATAATGTTCTTGATGACAAATGCTGCTCAAGAGTCGCTCATTTTCCTATTCAATGTCTTGTGCTTAGCAAGAGATTCATCAGCTTCGTTTGCAAGGAGAGTTAAAGTATCGAACAAATTTGGCTGCTTCTTCAAAATTGAATTTCAAAATTTTGAAGTCTAGAATCCACTTGGTGGATGTTAGGAAAAATTTCTTATTTTAATATTTTGTGAATACTCTTTAGATGAGCACTGGTCGACCAAGTGTGTGTTATCTAAAAGTCAATTCTATGTTTGACAAAACGTTGAAGAGTCACACAACGGTGCTTTTGACCTCATGGTGGAATTTTTCGTGCAAAATTCTTTCGAGTAGTGTCATTCCATAAAATTCTTCATTTTGGTATGGAATTCGATTTTGAAACAGTGCGTTTTGGAAGTATTTACAAAGTACACCTCTTCTTGTGACTTGGCCATTTTAGAAACAAAAATCCCTGAAAGATGATTAATCTTTGTGTAGTTTGCCGGTTTTATTTCTTTGTTCAATTGTTTCATTTTTTTGGTGACTCTTCTTGAGCAAGGTGCGTGTCTCTCCGTTCATGCACAAACAGAGAGGATCTTGCCTTTGATGTAAACACTTGCCATCATAAATACATGATGTTTCGCTGAGCTTGCTTGAGATAAAAGGATTTGATAAACCAAAGCCAATTTACTGTTCGGTGTGGATTTAAACGAGTCTGGCCGTAGGTGAAAGCATGTGCATCGTTTGAATCGATTGACCCGTTTTAACCAAAATATTATCTTATTTCCTTTTTATTATTCTCAAGTTGATTGATTATCAAGAAGCTTCGTTTCGCGAATTTTGAATTAAGCTTACAACTTTTTCTTTTCTTCGAAGAGAGAAGGAAACAGTTGATATTACGTGTAAGCTGTTTACTTAATTTTGAAATTTCCATTCAAGTCGTATTTGTTTACCGGAAACTTCAATGAAGAGCATTTATCTTGTGAGTAGACTTTGTACTTGATTAACGTCTTTATGATGATAACATCTTTAAAGTTTGTCTTTTTTTCTGTCTAATTCAAAACACTTTAGTGATTTTTATTTCTAGCAAGGCTCAGTGGTCAATTCAGCATTTGGTTTCTTTCAGTTTCCGATTGACGAGTTTACCTTTTCAATTCAATGGGCCAAATTTATTTTATTATGATTCTAAGTAAGCAAGTGTTTTCCAACCGATTGCAGTATGTTAATCTACTGTTTCCCCCTCTTGTTCCACACACGAGATATCTGTATTTACATTGTCATTCTGTTGTACTTGGTGTGGTTCAGGAATGGGTTCGAGTATCTCCAATTTATGCTCCTCTGGTAAACATATTTAAATATCACTTTACATTTGCAGTTGTCATAGTTGTAGTACCTCAGCTTTTCCGTTGATCATAGTCGGGGCTTTGTCTTGAGTACACGATTGTCGATGCTTGCTGCAAATTAGCCATCAAAATGCAGGTTGATTGACTCCTCAATTGCTCTAGATCATGCTGCAGCCAGCCATCACAATCAAATCATTTCAGCTTGGTTGGATTCCTGCTTCTTACGTTTGAGCATTCAACAACTGGTCTGAAGATAAGAGGGCATCCCTTCTCCTTGGTCTGAAGTAACGTTCAATAGCAAGATGTACCCAATCCTTGCTGTTGGAACACCTTATCTGATTACCATTATTCCCAGTCGGCATTACCTAGCCGTGCTGCAACAACTTTTCCATTCCCAATTTTCTGAGCACAATTTGCCCTTCTGATTTCCCATTATTCTGAACACCCTGATTCTGACTGTCTTTCTTGAACAAACTGATTCCCGAATTCTGTACATGCACTTTATACATCATTTTGATACCACAACATTCTGCAAAGATATGTCTAAAATGATTCCCCACCATTAGCTCAATCCATCAGCATGTCTGTCTTGACCCATATTCATACGGTTGAGCAATCTGACGATCTTACGAGGGTTTGATGCATTTTCTTTGGGTTGTAGTTGGTTGGTGTTTGAGTAGTTTAGTTTGAATTGCCTTAGCAATTAGAGCGAGTGCCATGTTCATTGCGGTTGTGGGATTGTAATGTTCTTCGGGATTTGGAATTGGTTGTTGACTGTAGCTTGCTGGTTGATTGATTGTTGTGGGTTATTGTTGTTGTGATGGGTGGTGGTTGTTGCATGTTGGTACTTGGTGATGGTTGTTCTTGGTGAAATACACTGGATATAGTTGAAAGGATTGTTTGAATTTGCCATGAGTGCTAGGTGGTCGTCTGTGTTTTTGCAAGTCTTCTGCTCTTTGATCCATCAACCTACTTTTGTTTGTTACTTCAAGAAATTCTTGCAACTGAGTGTTATCTGTGTATGAAGTTACTTGGTTTGATGAACAATTGGAACATGGTGACTCCATTCTGGTTGTAAGTGTTTAGGAAACTTGAGATTAATAGATACTTTCAGGAAAGTGTTTGTTTTCTTGAAGTCATTTTCATCCATTTTAAGAATCGGTGATTGTAGACTCAATCGATTACCCTTCTGTGGAAGTTAAACACTTTCCCATTCCATTTAAACAACTTTGCCTTCTTTTCTTGAATTCCAATATCAAGACCTTTCATCATTTGTTTGACACGTAACCAGATTTCCTGAGCTGTTTAACACTATCAAAGCAGCATAGATGTCTTAGGAAGTCACTAGATGATTGCGTCTGAATTATATTGATAATCTGCTTCCATCTGTTTAATTTATGCACTATGTGAGGTTCATCATCGGTTTGTCATGAAATGTTTCAAAGAACAGGTACTTCTCGTCTGCATCACCTGGTTCAGGAATCTTTCGTCTGAATAAGGACAATGCATAATGGAGTTGTAGATTACTTTCCATTTGGTCTACTCGTAGACCCCCCCCCCCCCCCTTACCGAAGAAGGGACGTGATGACCATGGACATAGTTCTCTTTGTTAAGCATCAGGAGGCGGTTTCTGAACCGGCTGCATAATGTCTTGATGAGTCGGTCATTGCTAAAATTGATGTGAAAGTGTTAAAAAGGTTTCTTTAGTGGGTAAAGTGATTGTTGTTGTTGTGGATTTGAATCAATAACGTTCTCGGGATTTTACTCGTCTATGATCAATAACCGATATGAATTAACGGAATTTTACTAGATCACTAGCTAATACGTGAATGATTTTGATTCGGAATTAGCGGCGAAAAAAAATTTCCCAATAATTTCTGAAAGTGTCGATAAATCATAGAAAAACGATGTTTTTGGGCTATCAAAAATCCTTACCAGCTAAAGGTGGTTTACAGCGTGATTCGTCACGTTTTTATCTTCGATTTGAGAGGTCACGGGCCTTAACGACTACGGATCAAAATTATGCTGTTTTACTGAATCCCTTGCTTCGCACGTTCAGATCGACGCTCGTTCGATCGTGGCTAGTTCGGTCCTTCGCTCGTTCGATCGTGGCTAGTTCGGTCCTTCGCTCGTTCGATCGACGCTAGTTCGATCCTGGCTAGTTCGATTGTCTTAGTTCGATTGATCTAGTTCGATGGTGGCTTGTTCGATGATGCTTGTTCGAAAGAGCTTGTTCGAATGAGCTTGTTCGAATGAGCTTGTTCGAATGGTGTTTGTTCGATTGTCCTTGTTCGATCAACAAGGAATGTCGCTAGTTCGATGGTCTTGTTCGATCAACAAAGAAAGCTAGTTCGATGATGATCGATCGATTGTCTTAGTTCGAACCAAAACACACGCTCGTTCGATCTTCGCTAATATGTTGCTCGTTCGATCCACAAGCAATGTTACTCGTTCGATGGTCCTTGAAGGATTTCACTCGTTCGATCCTTGAAGAAACTGCACTCGTTCGATTCAAACAAAAATGAAACTCGTTCGATCCAAACAAAGATCGCTCGTTCGGTCCAAACTACAAATCCCTCGTTCGGTCCTTGAAGGATACTCCTCGTTCGAATGAAGCAGAAGTACACTCGAACAAACTCAAAAAAAACACGGTCTTGTGATTTTCTTACCACTACGATCTTGAGATGACAAGCTACTAGAGTAATAGAAAAACTAGAAAAAAATTTGACTGTTTTGGCAAAAAAAATATATGACGAGTTGAAACAATGAAAAAAATACCGAATGATAAGCAAAAAAATTACCACAACTAAATCACAACACCCAACCTTGGCTCTTGATACCACTTGTTAGGATATCATTTCATCACCTCAAACACAAAAATAAGAAAAATAGATTTTAGAGAGAGAAAGTAAAAAAGAAGAAAAATGGTTACTTGTTTCACAAAAGAAAAATGAGAAGCAACACCCTCTCCACACTTGGAGAGGGCTTTAAATAGTTACAAGAGTGGACTATTCTTGTGGGCTTTGAGTTGGGCCGATATAAAACAAATGGCTGAGCCCGACAACAAAGGCCCAACTAGCTTAACCTATTCACCGTAAAACTCGTTTTACTTATACAAGGCTCGGGAATATTTTAACTGCCATCACTTTAATAAATAACACGGCTACAAATTTGGGTAGAATTAGGATTTGGAGAATTAGATCAAAATTAACGTTTTTCTTTGCTTTTGGTTTTGGAATTTCAATAAAAATGGAATCTTCTTCTCCAGGAGGTGGGCACATGTGGCTGTATTTTTCCCATAATTTGGATTTTGCACTTTTTCCGTTGACGTCTTCGGGTTTTGTTCGGGTTCTTTTTGAGGATTTGAAACAATGGGAGTAGGAACAAGAGGAGTCGAAGGTTCTTCCAAAGTCTTACCGCTCCTTGTGGTAATTACTTTATTTGCTGTCGAGGTTAGTTACGGTTTGACTTGGAAGAGTTCCTGAATTCGAAGTAGAGGCGGAATTTTTGAAATTATCACAAGACTTGTCAACAAACTCGTAACATTAGCCATTTGATTTTGCCAAATTTTTGACCGAATTTTGAAAACATCTTCAACACCGCATCGTTTGCCTCACACCTTGAATTTGTGAAACGGGAGGTAAAGCTTGATTAACCAAAGGTTGATTTGTTGGTGGTTGGTATGGTGGGGCTTGATAAACGGCTCCTTGATTGTTTTGACGGTTTTGGTTGAAATTGCCTCCACGGTTTTGATTCGAATTGAAATTGTTTCCTTGATATCGGCTTTGGTTTCCTTGGTTGTTTTGAACATTTGGTTGATTGAAACCCGGTGGTCTCATTTGGTTTGCCAAATTAGGAGGATTTCTTTGAACAAAATTGCCAACGGCGGCGGTTTGTTGGAATTGATGAATGTTATCATGAAAAACGGGAAAATCGTTCCTTGTTAACGGACAATTGTTGAAATTATGATTTGATCCACATGTGACACAAACTTCCTCGACTGCTTTGACGGTAGCAGGAGTCGTAGCATTCTTTTCACTAATCGCTTTCTCTAAATGACTCATTCGAATATTCATTTTGTCTTCAAGTAAGGCGGCCATTTGTTGAATCTCGAAAGAATTATTGGAAGGTGAAGAAGTAGAAGAAGGAGCATTCGTAATCGCTCTTGAATCATTCGGACGACTTCTTGAATAACGCACTTTGGATTTACTTTCGATTATGGCTAAACCTTCTCGAGGCATCTTATCTAGAAAATTGCCACCCGCGGCGGAATCTAAGGCATCTTGATCATTGGTATTCAAGGAATTGTAAAACGTATCAAGTTGGTGTAATTCCGAGAAACCATGATGAGGACATTGACGAAGAAGTTCTTTGAAACGTTCCCATGCTTCGTTGAAGGTTTCATTCGGTTCTTGGTAGAAAGTAGTGATTTTGTTTCGAAGGTAAGTTGTTTTCGAAGGTGGAAAGAATTGGTTTATGAATTTCGAGACAAGATCATCCCACGTTAGAATTGATCTAGGAGGTTCCTTATCTAACCAATCTCGGGCTTCACCGTCTAGAGAGAAAGGAAAAAGCAAAAGCTTAATCGAAGTGTTCGGAACTTCGGGATGTCTAAACGTTGAAGTGACCTTGTTGAAAAATCGAAGGTGGTTATGAGGGTCTTGTCTACCCGTGAACTTATTACTTTGCACAAGGTTGATCAAAGGTTGTTTAAGCTCAAAATTGTTTGCATTTATCGGTGGAACAACAATTGCATCTTCGTATCCCTCGATGGGAGCTTGTAACATTTGAGCCATGGTACGATTGTCGGCCATTGGAAGAGCTACTGGAATCACGTGTTGAGCCATGTGAAATACTGTATGATGACATAAAATGATTAGTGAGATGAGATATAGTTTGAAAATTTGCACTAAGTGACATGTATTGTCTCTTTCCACTATGTCCTGAATTTATATGCTCTGGCATTATTTAAGCAAATTCTGGATCAATTACCTTCTCATGTGCCTATTCTTGCTTTTTCGACACATGCCATATTTGCTTTTATTCTTTTAAACCTCATTTTGTATGCTATGGCAATTCTTTTTCGAGCATACTTGAATTTGCTTTTTCGCATATGGATTTTATCTCTCTTTCTGTTTGTTTTTCCTCACCAAAAAGTTTTTTTTGTAAAATGATACTCTTTAAAGAATAATGAAGAAATGCTTTGATTTAGAGAAGACCAATTTGGCAAAAATTCAATTCGTGACAACAATTGGAATTTAAGAAATCTAAAAGCATGACTTCATCTTATAGTAAAAGAGTACCATTTTCTTGACACAAAAATGCAGCCTTTTGATTTTGAAATTGAGATAACTTATCCAAGCACAAAAATTTTAAAGATGTTTTTGAAATCATATGATTTAAATAACTAATCAAATGAAAGTACAACAATTATATATGGTCGACTAAGCCACTCACTCCTCATTCTGTTCAATGCAGAAAACAACCGAAATCGGACATGACTTAGACCATTTACCCAATAATTGTTCAATAGATAGTTACAAACCATATTTTGAACCATTTTTGAAACAATCTTTTCAAAACTTTTAAACTTCTCTTTTATGCACATGAAAAACATTATGTACAGACATTGGAGCACACTTTTGCATTTCCATCATATGTTCCTTCTTATAATTTGAAATCATTGATCACGTTTGACTAAAATAACAAAACATGATCTTATATACGATATCTGGATGGTCAGTAGATTGCTCACTCCTCATCCCGTTAAATTCAAGAAACGGTCGTAACCAGACACAATCTTCACCATTTGATCTATTTATCAATATAAAATATGATTTGGAAACAAAATTTATCATTTGTTTTCGTAAGATGCCTTTTTATTTAACATTGAAACCCTTTTTGAGATTCTGATAAAACAAATTTATTCTATTTTATCTTTGTACGAAACCCAAAATTTCAGCTCATTAATCCTTATGAAACCCATCACTATGCCTAAAATATCATTTACGAAATCCATTGGCCCAACACTGTTTACGAAACCAAAATCTGTGAACATTTTACTTTCGTAAACTTTGATTTTTCCAAAAATGATAGGCTTAATGATCCAACTTATTTAAACAACTTATTTATCATTTTCCAGCATTTAAGCTTATGTTCTAAAATCAAATATTCAAAGTTACGGAACCTGTCTTAGTTACAAAACAATTGATTACAGTCCATAAAGTGATATTTCCAGTGATCAAGCAATTCCAATCAAGTTATTAATCACATATTAGCATTTTGCCTCAATCAATTTCGTTTTCTAAACACCTTTCAAATTTACGAAACCCTAGATCTGACCGAAACCTATGTAATCAATTAAAAACAACAATTAATAGCAAAAGATTACAAAAAGGACTCGATTCTTACATTTTCTAGCATAAGAGTTCAACAAATCGATTTGGATCGAAAGTTCTTTGACACGAAAGCTCAAATGACTAAAAGAGTTTACGAAACCTAACTTTATTGATTTTACAAAAGTGATACAGTTTCGTATGTAACCGTGTTTTTTATATCTCCGAAAATAACTTTCATATTTTGGTAAGTTTAGTCCCTTAAGTTCCTTACGTAAGCTATTTAAACCCTACGAAAGACACTTTTGAACTTTGACAGTTTTAGTCCCTCAAGTTTCTTACGTAAGCCTTTTAAACCCTACGAAAGCTACTTTTCAACTTTGTTATTTTCAGTCCCTTGAGATTCTTTCATAAACAACAAGCATCCGTACGAAAGTTCTTTTTGTATTTTTCACCTTTTAATTCCAAAAATTACTTTCGTATCCCTTTTTTATTCAAAAATTTCATAACTCCCCCTTGGAGTTAAACCACTTTTACAAAAATAATCCTTTTGATTTAATTTCTCCAATTAAGTTCCTGTTTTTACTGAAAAATTTCATAACTCCCCCTCGAACAGTTATCCACTTTTGAAATATCATTTCTTACAGAGTTTGTTCGAAATGAAGTTATTTTTGCTTTTAAGCACACAATTTCATTTTCTGATGATGATTTGTCTTGAAAAAAATTTATAACTCTCCCTCAACAAGATATCTAATTAAAGAACTTGTTGAGTGATAGTTAATTTTGCAGTTTTGAACATTCTGTTAAGAGAAGATTTTGAAAGATTTTAAGAAATTTCATAACTCCCCCTCGAATAAATGTCTAATTAAAGAACTCATTCAAGAGATTGTTAATTCTTGCAATTTTGCACACTTGAAAATTTCAAAACTTAATGATTAATGAAGAAATCTTTTGTTTTTGAATGGATTTTAAATACAAAACACATATTTTTACAGTGAAAGATCATTTTAGAATGATTTACTCCCTCTCAGTTCATGATACAAGAATTTGCATTTAAAGAACCACTTTTTGAGAAATGAAGTATCATGAGACTGATTTGAACGGAGAAGATATTTGTTTGAATCTTTAATTAAAAAAATATTTAAAAAAAAGTCTTTTTTAATTTTTAATTTTTCAATTTTGTATTTTGTTTTTGAAATCTATTTACAAATGTTTTTGATGTATGATCTTAGTTTCAAGAATACAACTTTACGAGACGTTCCAACTGAAGTGGAGTCATACATCGCATACCAATCTTGTGAACTAAAAATTCAAACCTTTCTTTTAGAAGGGATTTTGTAAATAGATCAGCAAGCTGGTATTCCGTCCCGACAAAGTATAATTCAATTGTACCTCAACATACTCTTTGATAAAATGATAACGGATGTTAATGTGCTTTGTTCTTGATTGTTGTACCGGATTGTAAGATATGGCAATTGCACTTTTTGAGTCACAATATATCGGAATCTTGTTGAAACGAAATCCATAGTCCAGCAGTTGTATTCTCATCCAGATGACTTGAGCACAACATGCAGACAAGGATACATACTCAGCTTTCGTATATGACATAGCTGCACAATCTTGGTTTTTGGACGACCAACTGACTAACTTATCTCTCAGAAACTGAATGCCTCCCGATGTGCTTTTACAATCATCATTACACCCTGCATGGTCGGCATCTGCATAGGTAATTAGTTCAAACCCAGAATCCTTTGAGCACCATAGACCCATATTAATGGTTTGTCTAAGATATCGAAAGATCCTTTTAACCTCTTTAAGGTGTTTATCAGTCGGGCGTGCCTGATAACGCGCACATACAAATGTCGCATAGGCAATGTCTAGTCGACTAGCAGTTAGATACGTGATACCCCCAATTATACTACGATACATAGTTTGGTCTACTGGGGTATCCTGTAAACCTGCATCAAGTTTAGTAGTAGCCATTGTTGTATTTATGATATCACATTTTTCCATCCCGTGTTTCTTAAGAATATCAATAGTATATTGTGATTGACATATAAAGATTCCCCGAGGAGATTAATGAACCTAAAGTCTGAGAAAGAACTTCATTTCGCCAATCATTGACATTTCAAAATTAGCTTTCATGAGTTTTTCAAATCTTTTTGCAAAAACTGGTTTAGTTGACCTAAAAATTATGTCATCGACATAGATTTAAACTAACAAATGTCATCCCCGTTTCTCCTTGTGAATAATGTCGGATCAACAATACCTTTTGTGAAATGGTGTTCGATTAGAAATGAGGAAAGCTTGTCATACCAGGCTCTCGGGGCTTGTTCGAGACCATATAGAGCTTTCTTAAGACGATAAACGTGATTGGGAAACTCTAGTTCTACAAAACCATCTGGTTGACGAACAAAAACTTCCTCTTTTAGTGGTCCGTTCAAGAATGTTGTTTTAACATCCATCTAAAAAATAGGAAAGTTCTTGTGTGCCGCATAAGCCATAAAAATTCTGACAGCTTCAAGTCTAGCAACTGGTGCAAACGAGTCCTCAAAATCTATTCCCTTTTCTTGACGATATCCTTTGGCAACCAAACAAGACTTGTTCTGAACAAACATGTTTTCAGCATCAGTTTTATTTTTCCAAATCTATTTTACTGCGATTATGTTTCTACCAACAGGACATTCAACAAGCTCCCAAACATCAAGGCGTTTAAACTGGTTTAGCTCATCTTGCATGGATTCAATCTAGCTGTGATCAAGCATAGCTTCCTTGATATTCTTTGGTTCGATTGTACTGACGGTGAGTGCATACATGCAAACTTTTGCATCAGTTTATAAGCGTTTCCTTGTCATTACTGGCTTTGAGGGATCACCAATCACTTGTTCGAGTGGATGATTCCTAGTCTATCTATCAGTTGAGCAATGTTGTTGGTGAAATTGATGCATATTTGATAGATCCTAATATGTGGAGGATGACTCAGCAACTTCAAATTTAGGATTTTGTGGTGCATCATGAAACATGTGTCCATCAAAATTTGCAACATCGTTTTGAACGAATTCATTGGCAACTTCATTCATGACTAGAGAGTTTGGTGTATTAGCAACTTGTTCGTCTGACGAAGATACGACTGGAGGAGCATCATCTTGATCAACAATGATTGATGAGGATGAAGAAGTGTAGTCATTATCAGTAGTATTTGTAGCGGAATCATCTAACACTTCATGTGAACTCGTCGAATAGTATTCTTCAAACAGAGGACCAAACAAATTATCCAAGTCAGATTTGGAAGGTATTGATTGTAAATATTCTGATGAATTAGTAAAATTCATGCAGTTTATTTTGGGGTTCTAAATTGTTGCATTCAGAAGCCATAGCTGTGAGTTCATCAAACTTGACTTGGATTTTTTTCATTATCTTCTTTGTTCTACGGTTGTGAATACGAAATCCTCGTGATGACTCAGAATAACCAATAAAGATACCAATGTCGGCCTTCGGTTTTATCTTCCCAAGATCATCACGATCATTTGTTGGATAACAAAGATATCCAAACACATGAAAGTATTGAACATTGGGTTTTCTGCCACGAATCAGCTCATAAGGAGTTTTACTTTGCCGAGTGTGTATAATAGAGCAATTCTGGGTAAAGTAAGCAGTAGCAATAGCTTCGGCCCATAAAAATTCTGGTGCTTTAGAAAAGATAAGCATTGTTCGAGCGACCTCTACTAGTGTACGATTACTGTGTTCAACAACACCATTTTGTTAAGGCGTTTGGGCAATTAAAGTTTTATGAACAATGCCTAACTTTGCATAAAAAACCATAATTTTTGCTTTTTGAATCCGGTTCCATTATCAGTTCGAATAGTCAGAATCTGAGCCTTTAAATTCCTTTGAACTTGATTAACAAAATCGATAATCATATCTGGAGCCTCATCTTTGGTGCGAAGAAAATATACGAAGGTGTACCAAGAATAGTCGTCAACGATCACTAAAATATATTTCTTGCCATTGATACTAGCAACCCGCATTGGCCCACACAAATCCATGTGAAGTAATTCGAGTTCGGATTCAGTGATTGGAACCAACTTTGGTGGGATTGAAGCTTTCTTGCTTTTAACCTGTTCACAGGCTGAACATAAGTGATCTTTGGTGTACTTAAATCTCGGTAGTTCATCAACTAGATCATTTGACGTGAGTTGGTTAATGGTTCCAAAATTCAAATGAGATAGCCGACGGTGCCATAACTAAGATTTTGTTGATGTGGCTCTGGATATTAAACACACGGGAGAAAAAGCCGCCATATAAAAAATGGAGATATTATAGAGGTTTAAGTCTCGAGAAGCCTTAAGCAAATCATCTCCCTATAAGTTTTGAACATAACATGTGTTAGAACGAAAGGTCACTTCTAAGTCTCCATTACAATAAACTCATAGCCATGATTACAGCGAAATGATCATTCCCAAAGCGGGCTGTTCCTATGAATTTCTCAATGAAATTTCTTAGCAGTTGAAGATTGCCAGTCATATGCTTTGAGCATCCACTATCAACAATCCACAAAATAAGCTGGATCACCTGCAGCACATGAAACAAATGCAGGTGGAAGAGTAGACAGTTTAACTACCCACTTTAGAGTAGTAACTGGTGTGTGAGTCTTAGATCTAACACTAGTTTTGCTCTTTATAACACTTGATGGTGTTTGAACAGATTTGCTATTGGGTGTCCAATTAAAACCATGTTGATATTCAAACCACTTTTTGCTTGTCGCAATTTTGTAGTTCATATAACTGCTTAGTGTCCTTGTGTTTCTTGAATCAGACGATGGTGTTAACACACTAGAGACCTTACTTATTGTTGTTGGGGTTGTAGCAACACTTAACCTAGATTTAGTAACTACAGAAGTAGCTCCTAAATGCTTAGATTGCGCTGCTAAGGGGATCTAAATAAGGCTCTCTTAACTAGACTTCCTTGATAATGCATGACGAGCAACACACTTTTCATGAGAATTAAAAAATACATCATTACCACAAGAAATACACACAATATTCGAACCGTCATTAACAACATTTACACATGCTTGTACAATCTTAGAATTGGACATACATGCATTTGTTTGACAAACATTCGAAGTCTTTGTGTCACTTTTATTAGAATCTAAACAAGCATTATTCATTGTCTTCCACACATATGTAGAGGAGCTCTTAGTGTGCTTCAAGATACTATTCTTTGATTTAATGTCTTTATACGTTGATCTTCTTACCCTATGTGAACTTTCTACCCTTGTGAAATTAGAAACATTTATATTAGCCCTAGAACCTGGTGTTTTCATGTCTTGCTTGTTTATTTTATACATGCCTCTTATAATGACATTCTTATTGGATGTAGACTGTGAAGTGACTAGTTTTGACCTTTCTAAGTTAACCTTAGTGTTTGACGCATTCATAGGCTTGTGTGCTATTTTTTTGTTAAACGTGTAACACATACACGTTTTTCCTAAGGACCTCAATTCCACATACCCCGCGCCTAGGCGGAAACACGAGGGCGTAACATCAGGATATCATCACAACGCAAGGTGTCAACAATAGAGAGACTAAATGAAATAGAATAAACCAAAAAAACAATGAGACACAATGTGCCATGACAATATCTAACACAAGATAAAGGAATCTTGCATTACAATAGCAAAGTCATACCACAAGGAAACATACTCCAAAAGTCCAACAATCAAATAACAACCAAGTATCAAACAATTCAAATGACATAAATAACATCTCTAGGAGAATGACTCCGTATGCAAGCCTACGGTCTCACTAGCCACTCATCCTAACTTCAACATCCTCAAGATGGTTACCTGAAAATGATGCTTAAAAACGTCAACACAAAGGTTGGTGAGAGTCATAGGTTTAAGACACGAAAATCAAATCCAACCATAAATTATTGTGATAATAAAGAAAACATTGCAGGACAATAAATGAACTATCATACATGCTAACATGCAAATCCAATCAATCACATAAATACCTGAAAAACGATACAAGACGTCTCATATCGTACCAAGGTCCTTGTGGTTACCCCCTTAGCCCAGGCCATGGATACATCATTCCCAAATAACCTCCCGCTGTCTAGACCATACACATTACCATCTACAAAACCGGCCATGGAAACCCGCAGGTGATACCCCCCTGACCATTAGTTCGGCAATTCTCAATATCACATCATAAAACATGTAGCACATAACATACAATTGTCATGTATAGTCCATGCATCTTTGACAACATATTATCACAGTAATCAAATCATTTAAAAACACTTTGCATCATTTCCACCCTGATAAATCATAAGAAAGAAGGGCTATGAAACTCACCTAGATACTCAAACGTAGCTTCTAAATCTCAACACGCAACTATACAAATAAAGAAACACGGTTACACACAACCAAGCTAAAATCTTTAGTCCATGTAACACACACATGATGGATGTATAAGGGTTTAGCTAACCATCATGGGTCACCCCGACACCATGTCCAACCCTAACCATCTCATTAACACTTTACACTAGCTACTTATAATTAAATCTGAATGCAGAATTTTTGGTGTCATCTATACTGCTCAAAACCCTTACTTAATGACCTTCATAATTTATACAAAAACACCCCATGTTAATTTATGATATGTTAAACTACTTTTGTGATTCCCAAGTATTAATTACATGTGTAACTACCGACAAATAAAATCAAACTTTAAACAGTCCTAATATCGATCTGATTGCACATAAGCAAAATATATCACTCTAACTAGCCAAACATAGACATACTTTTAGATGCTAAATTTCACAGGATTTTATCAATACACAAATGGAAACTTACAACTAGAGAAGGTCCTAAGCTTTAATTCCATTTTTAAGTTATAGGTTTTATTACCCTCCTTAAACATACCTAAATCTGACCTGTATTAACTGTTTTGACAACTTTTCCTTTTTAGGACAATTTGACCAACTTCTCGAACTCAAAATCATTCGAGGCCAGACTTTTTGGAAAGTACATTCAATGTGCTACTGTTTAGAGTCCAGAAACACTCAAAAACCTATTACCATCATGGAGATATTCACTCGTGAACACAACCCTAAATTCTGTTCACCCTAATTCATAAATTAACGCAACCCTAATCATACCACATGCATGAACACGCATCTAATCTATCCCTAATCATTCTAGGATTATTAAACACCAATAATATTCTATATTTTTATGAAACCCTAGATCCATCATTGATTTTGTTACATGAATATACAAATCTAACTAAGAAGAACACACTTACCTTTATTACTAGCACCTAAAACGCAAACTCTCGAATGTTCTTGGATCAAAATTGACTCCTCCTTGTTCTTAGGGTTAAAGTCGACTGAAAATAAGGGTTATGGGGCTGTATGAGTCGTTCTAGGGGTGTATTTAGCTTAGGGATACCTAAATCTAAATAATTAGCATCATAATTCTAGTCAAACCCCTCTAGATAATGGAAAAATCCATTTTTTCCTATTTAATTTTTTTCGCATTTAATTTTTGTTTATAAATCTCTAGTTACATTACCTAGCACACTATAACTATTTATACATATTGTGGAATTAAAGCAATTTCCGTTTTCCAATGTCTACTAAAATTCCATAAATTATGTGAGTGTCAGTGATTGTCAGTGGACTTTAGAACTTAGCTTGGGTATATCTCATCGAGACCGCCATTGATTAAGTACTATGGATTTAGATTGGAAGAACATGTTCATGATAATTTTCTCGGATTTACAATAGCTAATGTCATAAAAATGACTATCCTCACTGATTAGTTAACTCCCGTGTAACCCTTGATTACTCTCATTTTTTTGTGTAAATCCCCTAGATACAACATGTTGAGCCATTCCTTTCTTTTTCTACACCATATTATATGTTTTGTTACACCTTAGCACTTAGGCTACCGTTGTAGATTAAGCGTATTTTTACCAATGTTGATAGTTGCTTCGTGTAAAGTTTTGTATTTCTATGTGTCAAGGTGAAATTTTTCTAATCTCTGTAAATGGACAGGAATTGCACAAGCATATGGGAAGATACATTGCTCGTATGTTTCGCTACTTTCGCGATTATCAATCATGTCCGAAGAAGAAGTTTTACAAGGAAAGATTATCCGGATGAATTATGATAGTAAAGATGGTGAAACCAAACCGAGATTTATGATGTAAAAAAATAAAAATAAAAACAAACATGGAAGAAAAATAGTTGGTTCAAAAGAAGTTTATACAGAAGGAATCGCTTGGAATGATCGATTATTCGTTGATACGTTACAAAAATCAACGATGTAAAGTCTTGTTAAAGTGGCAGATATACCACTTATGTTTAAAGTATGTAATGCGCGGGAGTAAAAGGGAAGTTGATCGTTTTGGAATTGCCAAACTTAGGTTGTCTTTGTCATTTCTGTGGTTTAAGGCGTTTGTCTCTATGGTCAAGTTCTTTGTTCATGGATAGACGGTCAGGGGAAAGTTACTCGCAACCGTCCTTATTTGTTGGATTAATCTATTTGTTTTGTGAAATTTACTAAACACCATTTTTACTTCCCTTTCCTAGAAAACTAACCTTAGTGTTACTCCGTACATGGACTTGTTCGAGCATGCATATCTATTTCATCCTTACGGTCATGTATGCATGTCTCAGCTGCCTTATTGGATGACGACTTTCGATGAAAGTTAGAAACTCCCTACCCTATATCGTTCTTCATCCTAACCGCTGGTTAAACACGAATAGGGATGTGTCGGATTGTATCTGTTTATTCTGTCCATTACGGCTGTGTATGTCCGAATGCAGCTTGCTCTTGTTGGTGTTGTACTTATGTGTTGAAAATTGTTGAATGATTTAAGTAAAGCCTTCTTTAACCCAATTAGCTTTTGGTCTTGTTCTTCCTTAATGTTGCAGTGGAGTATGTGTATCTTGCCAGCTCTATGATAGACAGATAAATCACGGAATACGAGCAATTAAGCGTACTACTTAAAGGTTTGCACCCTGATTAGTTGAGTGATCTGAGTGTTTTCATTTCCATTATTCTTGAGGGGAGTTAGTGATGTACTGGTGATTAGGACAAAGCGATGTTAAATGGAAAAATCTTCAACTTCGGTTAGTTAAGGACACATTTTCAATAAACTGAAACTATTTCTAAAGTCTACATTAAGGACTCATAGGATTCAAGTGAGGGAGTATTTGATGACATCAATAACGTCACTTTATTATATCATTCATCCAATTGTTTTGCCATCCTTTTTATTAATTATCTGCATTTTTTGGTACTTATTGCTTTAAGTTGATAAATTTCAGTTAATTCAGGAGTGTTTTGTATGAAGGACGAGCTAAAGGCGCATAATTTGGAGCTAAAACGAAAAGACATTAGATGATTGCTGAATTTTCTCAATACGCGAATCCAACTAAAGGAGATACGGGAATCATATTATGGCCAAAGACTTCACAAGAAAACGCGTTTGACCAATTCCCAATACGGCGTATTCACTCTGTCTACATACGCCATATCCATGAAGATAACTAAGAAGTACAGTAATCAAGTAAATTGGAAGGATATCAGAGATTTAATTACGTAACATAGCGCGCACTTAAAAGGAAATCCAACCCAATACACTGTATCGCCTTGCTGGATACGACGTATCGAGTATTTTCAGCAACTATAAATAGAAGACTCAAAAAACGTGTTTTTAGTGTGGCAATCTTCATATTTTTATCCTATACTACTAAAAAATATATTTAGAAGAGGAAGTCAAAACCCCAAGGTCAAGCATTGATCATGAATCCATAGAAGACATCGTGTAATTTTTACTCTCTTAATCGTTCGATTTTAATTGTTTGATTACGCTTGTATAATTACAATGGTTGTGGGCTAATACCCTCGGGTATTAGCCATCTTAATGAAAGTTCAATGTTTGGTTTGTTTTAAAAATCAATTTCTTAATTTATCGTTGATTGTTTAATTATGTTTATCACCTCATACTTGTTTATGTGTTTGAATATGCGACCTATCATTCAACTGGGTCTAGTGATACGGACCAAGTAATCTAGATACCGGGATAGCTCTCCATATCGTGTTTCATATGTCTGGACCAATAGGATCACAAATAACGTTTTGTCTTTGTCTTTGAATTATGAGCTTAGTTGGACCGGTAGGTGACCCGTTTATGTTTCAGCAATCATGCTCTTAATTTACTGATAAAGATTGGAATAGTGGACTACCAGTATATAAAACACCATCAAACAATAAGTGGGTAAAGTCCCGTTGGGCTAGGGTTTTAACAGGATCACCACTGCTTTAATTCTCTAAGATAGATTATAAGTAACTAATTGATTGCTTTATTCGGATGGTCTTATTGTGACAGGATTAATCAATGTCTAGGTCTTAGGATGATGTCACGCCTAGTCTTTGAATGATATGACCGCTTCAAGATAGTAAAATCCTTGCACTCTAAAACAAACAAACCAGCATTGGAACGGATTTATATGGGCACAATTTCTATCATTTGGTTGTTTCGATTTTCTATCTTATAATCTTTCTTCTTTTTGTGTTTATGAGTATTGAATTGGTATTTGGTTTCCACCAAACTGTGGCAGTCTCTCAGGCTGAAAACGCCCCTTATCTTTAGAATCGTACATAGCATAGGTTTTCACCAGTAAAAATAAACTAATTAAAATACTGATAAAATATAGGATTAATCTTCCACTCTTAGTGTTCGACACCCTACTTACCGTGAAACTCCATCTTGATCGGGTACTCTACCCGTTAAAAGTGTTGTTTTAGGTTTGTTGGCTAAATATAAGTTTAAAACTTGATAATCAAATAATTGACCCTACACGACAACACATCACTCGTTTTTGAATTCGGTTCCATTATCAGTTCGAATGGTCAGAATCTGAGCTTTTAAATTCCGTTACACTTGATTAATGAAGTCGATAATCATATCTGGAGCCTCATCTTTGGTGCAAAGAAAATATACCCAGGTGTACCGAGAATAGTCGTCAACAATCACTAGAATATATTTCTTGCCAATGATACTAGCAACCCGCATTGGCCCACACAAATCCATGTGAAGTAATTCGAGTTTGGATTCAGTGCTTGGAGCCAACTTGGTTGGAAGTGAAGCTTTCTTGCTTTTACCTTGTTTACAAGCTGAACATAAGTGATATTTGGTGTACTTAAATTTTGGTAGCCCATCAACTAGATCGTTTGACGTGAGTTGGTTAATGGTTTCAAACTTTAAATGAGATAGCCGGCGGTGTCATAACCAAGATTTTGTTAATGTGGCTCTAGACATTAAACACATGGGAGAAGAAGCCGCCATCTTGGAAATGAAGATAGTATAGAGATTTGAGTCTTGAGAACCCGTATGCAAATCATCTCCCTCTAAGTTCCGAACATAACATGTGTTAGAACGAAAGGCCACTTCTAAGTCTCCATCACAGAATTGTCTAACCGAAAACAAATTATGTCCAAGGCCTTCAACATAATAGACATAACAAATTGTGAGATTACCTTGAACATAATCTCCATAGCTTGTGATTGCAGCAAAATGATCATTCCTAAAATGGACTGTTCCCATGAATTTCTCAATGAAATTTCTTAGCAGTTGAAGATTGCCAGTCATATGCTTTGAGCATCCGCTATTAAAAATCCACAAAATAAGTTGGATCACCTACAGCACATGAAACAAATGCAGATGGAAGAGTGGACAGTTTGACTACCCACTTTAGAGTAGTAACTGGCATGCGAGTCTTAGAACTAACACTAGTTTTACTCTTTGTAACACTTGATGGTGTTTGAACATATTTTCTTTTGGGTGTCCAATTAAAACCGTGTTGATATTCAAACTACTTTTGCCACTTTCTGCTTGTCATAATTTTATAGTTCATGTAACTGCTTAGTGTCCTTGTGTTTCTTGAATTAGATAATGGTGTTAACAGACTAGAGAACTTACTTATTGCTGTTAGGGTTGTAGCAACACTTAACCTAGATTTAGTAACTACAGAAGTAGCTCCTAGATGCTTAGATTGCGCTGCTAATGGGGGATGAAAATAAGGCTCTCTTAACACTAGACTTCCTAGATAATGCATGACGAGCAACACACTTTTCATGAGAATTCAAAAACACATCATTACCACAAGAAATACACACAATATTCGAACCGTCATTAACAACATTTACACATGCTTTTACAGTCTTAGAATTGGATATACATGCATTTGTTTGACAAACATTCGAAGTCTTTGTGTCACTTTTATTAGAATCTAAACAAGCATTATTCAATGTCTTCCACACATATGTAGAGGAGCTCTTAGTGTTCTTCAAGATACTATTCTTCGATTTAATGTCCTTAGTCGTTGATCTTCTAACACTATGTGAACTTTCTACACCTGTGAAATTAGAAACATTTGTATTAGCCTTAGAACCTGGTGTTTTCATGTCTTGCTTGTTTATTTTATACATTCCTCTTGTAATGACATTCTTATTGGATGTAGACTGTGAAGTGACTGGTTTTGACCTATCTGAGTTATCCTTAGTGTTTGACGCATTCATAGGCTTGTGTGTTATTTGTTTGTTAAACGGTGTAACACATACACGTTTTCCTAAGGTCTCAGATGAATCAAACTTAGTATTCACATTCTTTCCTTTCTCAATGGTGCAAAGCTTATTTTTAAGCTCAGAAATGGTCATCAAAAGATCTTGATTTTCAGCACGCACATCACCATAAGCATAAGTCTTTTGAGTGACACATTGAATCAATTCATCAACTTCTTTTTTATGCTGAGCCCGTGTTACTTTGATGGAATTAAAAAGCTTTTGAAATTCAAGTTTTATGTTTTCGCGTTCTTGAACAACTGACTCAACTTGACCTTTTAATAACACGTTCTCAGAATTCAAAGTTGACAATTTTGACTTCCAAGAAACATCACAAGCCATTTTCTCTTTTTGATGTTGTAATTTTAGTTCAAAATCAATACTCTGAGCTTGTGATCGCTGAAAATCATTTTCAAGAATTTTGATTCTATGGAGCAAATTGGCTTGGATTTCCTTGGAATCATTTGAACTTTTCTCAAGTTCATCTTTTAACAAATCATGTGTTTGTTTTGCATCCGAGAGCAACGTATTGTTAAGGACACTTCTAAAAGTCGATCAATCTCTTTTTGTAAAAGAATTTCTGTTGGAGATTTTTCATTAACTCTTTGTTCTATTGACTCAAAAATATTTGACATTTCCTGCACTTCCTCAATTAGTTCTTCTTTGATATTTTTCAGATTCATGTATAAAGATCTTGACGTCGGAATCACATCAGTTTTATAAAACTTCCTTAATTCATTTTGACTATCAAACAGCCATCTACGTTCTGCGTCATTCAAAAGAGTTTTATTAATCTTCGTATAGAAACCAAAAAGTGCATCACCTAATTTATCAATCTTTTTTAACAAGCGATTTTCATTTGGCATTTTTAAAACTGGTGATTCCGATGGAATATCTTTAGACTCAGAACTATTATTGGAAGTGGAAGGAATTGAAAAATATGTTTGTTCAGCAAAAAGTTCTTATTGAGGAACAAATGTTTCATAAAGCCTATTGAATTTGTCATAGTTAACTTGAATCATTTTGTCTTTCATTTTGTTTTGACTTTCTTCCGCATCCTTTAAAGTTTCCTCTGAATCAAGTGAATGGATTTTCAACTTGTCAATATGAAGCATATCACCATCATACATTTTTGGTTGTGCTACAATGGCCTTCTTGAGACGTTCGGGATTCTGATAACTCAACCCATCTTTAAGAAAAGGATCATAAATTTTATTTGGTTTCTTTCCGAGCATGTGAAGTGTTTGAAGAGACTGGCCCATTTTAAACACAATTCGATCATGAGAACTCAGTTTCTCCTCGAGATCAAAGATATCTTCAAGATATTGATTTTCTCGTTCTTTAAAAACCTTTTTAGCTAACTGAGTTTCATGTTGAATGATTAGCTTTTCATTTTCAATTGTGAAAAAATCACGTTGAATTTTATCTTTTTCTTGCAAAAGTCAATCAATCGTGTTTTTATCATCCCTTAACTCACGTTTCAAATCATCACATGTTTCTTTATATGTGGAATACTGAACTGTTTGTGACTCAAATATTTTGACCTGATCCTTAAACGTCTCAAGCTCCTGTTGTAGCAAATCTTTTTGCTTTTTGAGCTCATTATTCAAATGTTTTTGTTTTTCAGCTTCACGTTGAATAGTATATGCTAGCAATTGAATTTCATGAATTTCGTCACGAGTAATTAAATCATGTGTAAACGTTCTACCATTATTGGCCACATACGGATCATCAAATATGATATTAGAATCAATTTGATCATCATCCGTTGTTTGAATAATAGTTTTACGTTTCACATAACTTACTTGTTCATGTGCCGTGGATGAAACATGTACCTGACTTACAGCCTTTTCATCATATGATGGAATAGTGTCAGTAGTTCCATCAGCTAGTTGAAGTCGAGCCATCAACATGACTGATGCAGTCAATTCATCTAACAATTCCTCACCATATGCATTATCAAGCATGAAATCATTTTCCTCATTGCTGACATGACTTCCAGCTTTATCCTTCATTGCTAGCAGCATTTGTTCTCTGAAATACTTAGCATCACTAACTTTTGGTTTCTGAATATCACGAGCATAATGGCCTTTCTCATTGCAATTATAGCACTGCATATTTGCTTTGTTTGGATTAGAATCAATTCGTGGTACTCGCTGAACAATTTGATTTCTTTCATTACTTCCATTTCCTGCATTAAACATTTGATTCCTATTTCGTCCCTCATTCTTGGTAACATTTTCACCATTGCCTGCATTCTTAATTTGTATGTCAACTCGTCCATCCTGAACCACAACTTGATTTTTTGTGTTTGATGACACACGAAGACGATTGTTGGTAGGTGAAGAGAACTTTTGAGAGATTGCTCGGGCTAATAACATCATGGCTGTTGTAAGTTTATCCTCTTAAGAATTTCCTTGTAACTCCCGTTGATATTCATCATCGTAATCAACAACAGATGGAGGATGTGTGACATAGTATGATTATGGAGAATAAGAAGAATATGCATGAGGATGTGATGAAGAAGCATTTGAATGAGAAATAAGAGCTAACGGATCATGATTCTTGGCAGCTTTCTTTGCCCTGGATGCTAGAACATGTGGTTCAAATGGTACCAACGAATCATAAAACTCGTCATATGAGACAGCTTTGCCATCTTGATTTTGACGAACCATGGTAATATATTTGCTCCATTATGGTTGCAAATAATTGAGAAACTTTGTGTTGATTGCCACTGTAATAGGATGAACATTATTACGATCCATGATATTCATAAGTGTCGTCAACCTTTCATACACAGATTCTAAAGATTTCCTTTTTTTTTGCTGCAAACTTATCAAATTCATCCATAAACCGTGAATGTCTCACATTATAAGAAATATCAGATCCATGCATTAACCTTTTGATTTGTTTCCACATTTCATGAGCATTTGCACATGCATCCACTGAATTTTATATATCATTTGGTATTGCTTGAAGAATGTAATTCATAACCTTGACATCAGCAATATATTTCTTTTTATCACCCTTAGTCATTTTGGACAATGGTTCAGGTATTTCTTGTCGAGGGTTAGTAGGATCAGGAACCATTGGTCTTTGATACGGTCCATGTTGTATCAAATGCCACATCCTTTCCCCTTCTTCAAGATGATTATCCAAAAACCTTCTGAAGCGACTTTCAAGCATCGGAGGTATTGTATTTGCTCCTGACTCAGCTAAGGTTTATTGATTTGAGTTGTTTGAATTGTTTGAAGAAGACTTGTTGTATCAAATGATTACAAAGCAAACTTGGATCGTTTTAGAGATAAAGTATTGTAATCGTGAAGTTAAAGAGCAATAACAACCTTGTCTTGTATTACAATGAAGCTTTAAGTATTCTAAATAACACTGTAAACTTTGTTACGAAAGCTCAAGTTCCAAATTAGAAGATACGAAACCTCTGTAACTATGTTACGAAACCCAAACAATGAGATACCAAACCTCTGATTAGTGTAACGAAACCTCAAAAATGATGTTACAAAACCTCTTGCCTGTGTTATGAAACCTCTGAAACAGTGTACAAAAATCAGAGGTTTCATATTACAGTTTTGAGGTTTTGTATAACAGTTTAAAACAATGTTGCAAAAATCGCTAGTCGCTAGCCGGGCGGTCGACAACCCTGTAGCCTGTAATCGGTGTAGGCACAATTAATCGGTTTTGCAAATTTTATATATAAATTTCAAAGTTATTTGTATGAGATGGATACAACACTTTAAATACACTAAAATTAAATGAGTTCAAAGTTACATTGTTCAAAACATAGACATAGATAATAAAAGTTAACAGTTAACAATTCAAAGTCACATTGTGAAAAAAAAATTGACTTTTGTTGACCGATTAGGCCGATTAGGCCGATTTGACCGATTTTTTTACTGATTTTTGACCAGACTTATTTTTCACCCGATTTGCCTTATTTTCCAAGGTGTATGGCCGAGTAGCGATTAATCGGCGATTACAAGGCCGCCTAGGCCGATTTTTGCAACATTGGTTTAAAACGATAAACTTAATGTTATCCTTTCAAATTCACAAGTTTCTATTGTAACGAAAGCTAGATGTATCGTTACGAAAGTAATTCTATGTTACAAAAGCTAAGAAATGACTTACGTATGACATTTTACGAAAGATTTCTTCCTTATAAAAGCTTAAAATTATCTTATGAAAGTAATTTTCCCGCCTAAAAACAGTTACCGAAACCTATCTTCTTGTTTACGAAAGCTAACAAATCTATTTTTTTGATCAATTTGAATACAAAACACGCATTTTTCATAGAAAAGATATAAAATCTACAATTTGATGGTTACGAAAGCTAATAGTTTGCGTTTGAAAGATCAAAAACACATCAAATCATCAATCTAACCATACGAAACCTACTGTTCATCCATACGAAAGCTCAATCGATCGAATTCCTTACTTTTAAGCTCAATCTCTCCCGGTGATAGATACCACTTGTTAGATGCTATGTTTGCTAAGTAGATATCATACGAAAGCTATAAGAATAAAGGGGAGGAGCTAGAGAGTATTTTCATCATTTTTTAAATTTTCATTTCAAAGGGGAAAATAGAAATGGGAGGGAGAAGTGAAATTACAAACTACAAGACTTGTATAAATACTCTTCAAAGATGAGTATTTATATTTATTACTTTTCCAATTCTATTTTCCTAAAATTAGTCAAACCTTGGTCAACTTTACTTAACTTTGACCAAGATAGACTTTATTACATCAAAACTACTAATAAAACTATAAACTAAACTAAGACGAATTCATAATAATAATTAACACTTTTATCGTTTCTAACATACTTGAATGAGAACCTAGGACCTTGTTTATATACTGTTAGGATTAGGGCATCATAAAAACAAAAAATTAAGGCCTAACTTTACAAAAGCCCATATCTCCCCTAAAGCCCTTAAGGCCAGGCCCCCTATATCACAAAAGATCCCCCTCCCGAGTTTGATCTTTTGACTACTTAATTACTATGTGTAGAAAACTAAGAGGGGTTAAATATTTTTACTGATTAAATTTAAGTTTTAAAATTATAGATCGAGTTTATGTGAAGTTAATTATATTGATTGATCTATGAGACAAGGAGTAAATATAAGATACAAGTAAAGTAAAGTTAGAGTTAGAAGAGATAGAATCGTGACACAAGTATTATAGTGGTTCGGCTATAATGACACCTTCCTTGCCCTACTCTACTCTTCGAGTCACCTACTCGAGACTTCGTAAACTACTAGTCACCAATCTTCTTTAACCGGCGGAGAAGCCTCACAACGTTGCTTACACCCTTTTACGGTACAAAGCTAAATATCGGATTCTAACAAAGGTAAAACCAACCCAATGATATCAACTCCCTTTTTTTACAACAATGAAGGATGAAAAGTACAATGAATAAATGATTAACAAGAATCAACAAGTTAATCTTGGAATGATGGTGGAGACTAGCAACAATGTGATTTGAGCTTGATTATCTCATATGCAATATCGGCAATTTCTTCTAACAAGAGAATTACCTACAAATGATGTATAAAAGTAACTAGATCTAAAAATAAGAGATAGATATCAGATTATAAAGAGATGTAAGAATAATCGGTGAGTAAAACATGAGAAATGGCTTGCTATTATAGGCAAAATTTGGCACTGTTCACCGGTTCCCGTGGTACCCTTGAAGAAAGGTATCAGCTAGTGTAAATCAAGGGTACCGTATGACTGACAGTGTAAATCTAAATTTTGAAGCCCAAATCTCCCAAAATCTTGTGTAATCTTCCAAGGTATGGTAAAGATATGAAAATATTATGTTTATGTCATGCATGATGTAAAAATGAAAATTAAATTTACATAACTTAAAAATGAAAGTATAAGTAAATATGTATGGTATGTAATTTTGATGTGTGATATGTAATGGTAAGTTAGAAAGACCATTTGTATAAAACTTGTGCATTCTAATTTTTACTTGTAACGATTTCGTGTATGTTATCGATAAAACACAAAAAGATCGTAAAATAGAAATAAACATTTTTACGAATTATTTGTATAAACAATCTTCCCCTTTTTGTTGAAGACAAAACATAACATTATTGGAAGTAAAAAATAGAATGTGAAGTTTTAGATTGGAGTCTTTTCCTTCCTTCTCCCCCTAGCGTCGAACAGAAACTAACAAAAGATGCAAAAATGTAAGCAATATGTATGAGATTTGATTCGAAGAGAATCAAATGTAATAATATGAATAAGAGTCGATTCGAAGAGAATCAAATGTAATGATGAGAATTGATTCGGAGAAAATCGAATGCAATACTCTCCCTTGACGGAAACTTCCCCCAACTGAGGGTGTCAAGGTGTCCAAGTGGATTTAATGCTACAAAATAAAGTGTTAGTGATTAAATAACATAAGTACAAGCTTCCCTTGCTTTGAGAGTACCTACAAAAAAATTAAGATGGAAAACTGTCTACTGTTTGCCCGGTTCCAGTGGTTCCTTTTCAACAAGGTACCACCCTTCGTATTTGAAGGGTACCGGGTCCTGTGCAGAAAGTTAAAATTTTGACGTTTGAATTTGGTTAGTATAAACATGATGATAACGCTCAAATTGAGTATGTTTTTAGGAGCGTTATCATGGTTTTTTACATGTTATTTGGCTATTTATATATGTTTTTGTTACTTAATTGTAACAAAGTGTGTTTTCAAGTCTATTTTTAGCCAAGTACAAGAAAAGCAAGAAATAAAAGTAAAAATGAAGATTTATGCAAGTACGAAGAATCCCTTATAAAGATCAAGTTCGGGAAGCTTTTCAAGAGCCAAAGAACCAATCACTCAAGCTTGCAAGGCCCAAGATAAAGCTTAAATCATGTTATGTTCAAGTATAAAGACTCACGGTCAAATTCCACGCAACCGGGAAGCTTAAATGAAGAAAAAAAATAAAAAGTGTGTGCTGAAATTTATGGCCAGCCGCCCAGGCTGGATGATGCAAACGAGCCGCCCGGCTTAATTTCTAGCAGCCCGGCTAGGGCTTCGCTGACTTCTCCAAGTTTCATTAATACAACCATTTAAGTGCTCTAACTTCCCAAGTCTGATCATGTCTCCATATTAACTCATATTACAATTGTTTTGTGACACTTTATGCCCAAGACTTATGCTTGGTGGCCAAGGTTGTTTTCTAGTATAAATAAAGGTCATTTGGCTTAGTTTTCATGATGAAAACTCACCCCCTTCACCCAAGGATGAATTTTCACAGCATTATCACTCCTAAAAGACCACAACCTTATGCCAAATTCGTGTAGGTTGCTCAGGGGCTGTAGAAGGCATTTGGACTTCATTTTCTGGCTTGGTAGATTACTTGTAGTTGATTGGAGGCTTGTAGGTTACTCTAATCCTTCACCATCACCTATTGTAATCTTACTTTGGGTATATTTATGTTACTTTCATGATGTTGAACTCTTTATATCATGTTAAATCTTGGTTATTGATTAATTTTGATATGGAGTAGTTGAGTTTTACTTGTTTGTAATGATGTAAACATTGATATGTAGTGTTTGGTATTTTGCAATATTGATTTATGGTTTTGCTTATGAGTTTGATTGAATTGATATGTGTCTAATTACTTTGTTGGTAAATCATAACCGGATCTATAGGTCGAAAGGATTTCTTGTTGTGGTTTGTTCCAAATATTAGCGCGCGTATATGTTTAGTATTTCTTGATTGACAACCATGAATATACAAGTTAATTAGACTCATAAAAGTTTAATCTATAGTATAGGTCAAAAGGACTCTTATGAACAAATTAGTAAAATCATACTTCTCACAAATGGATTGTAATGAATCGGTTTATAATAACATTCATGGGTCAAAAGGGTGTGTTAATCTAAACTGTGTTATAAATTTTTTTATGATATTACCCATTGATTGGAATTGTGTGACTTTTTTTTACTATTGCTTAAGTATCTACCCGATATTCCAACACTCCATTGATATGAATACTAATTCCAAACAAGTAGTTTTAAATATATTGCTTTCATTCTTGTTGAATTCACATAATCATCATTTTTGTGTTAGTTGTTACTTATATGGTATTGTGGGATGTGACAACCATAATACCACTTTCGTGTTACTTATTACATATATTATTCACAACCAAAAATACCCAAATCCTAGTAAATGACTTCGGCTTACCACACCAAGCTAGCTACATACGAAAGGGTCATACTTGCCCGTGTGTTCTTTGCTTATTTGGTAATTCGTGTTATAAATTTAAAACTAGTAGCCGCGAGACACATCACATGATCAAAGATATAAAAAGGACAAGAAGCATAAATACAAAGCATAATACAACTAAGATGAACAATTAATCCTTGTAATAAAATGAGACAACTATTTTTGTGACTTTTTGTCACTTAAAAAAATAAGTAAAACTAAGAATAGGGAAATGTTCTTATTGAACTAGAAAAACTAAAAAGTAAAAATTATAATATTAATTTTTTATTTTCTTCACCAAAATATCATATGGAAAGTTTTGGTGGGTGAGGGTGGTAAGGCGCTCAAGAATGTGATTAAGGATGAACCTCATTTCATCACGTAGGTCATTGCCGATCACTTGTGTCATTTGACAATGTTCACAAAACTTCTCGTGAGTGACCGAAGGAAAATCATCGTTTGACCACATCGATTGAGATTGTGGCGCAAGTTGTGGTGGAAGAAATGGAAGAGGAGGTTCCATAACATCAGGAGTCGATGGAGTAAGAGTTGCTAAACGCTCGATAGAGTCGAACGAAGGTTGCGGAGGAGGTGGATTGATGGTTCGAGGTGGTAGATCTTCGAGTGAGTCAAAGAATGGATGCATAGATGTGGGAGGTGTGGAGAAAATGAGCTCAATGGACTCTATGTTGATTGCTAATGGGGATGATTGCTTAGATGGTTGTGTGGGTTCCGGAGGTGGAGAGGTTAAAGGAAGAGGGGTGGTCTTAGGAGTGTTCAAGAGTTCACTCGGGGAACATCTCGGTGGAGCAATAGGAGTGGTTGGAGGGGAGTCAAGTGGAGTAGACGGTGGTGCCATTTGATAGTCACTAGGTGGTGAAAATCTTTGGAAAGGTGGATAGCTAGATAGTGGATTGACTAAGCAACATGCTCGAACACTTATCCGAACGGTTCATCTTAGAGATTTGTTATCTTTTTTATCACTAGATGATTTTGGCATGGTAATGGTCAATAGAATTCTAGAAACTTGGTGATGAAGATGACATTGAAGAGATAAATATTTATAGATGAAGTCATGTGTGTCATTTAATGCATTTTGTTCTAATTTGGGAAAAAATCCAATGATTAGATTTGGTA
Organism: Tanacetum coccineum; assembly: GCA_026074375.1. Taxonomy (NCBI): domain Eukaryota; kingdom Viridiplantae; phylum Streptophyta; class Magnoliopsida; order Asterales; family Asteraceae; genus Tanacetum; species Tanacetum coccineum. The sequence continues at coordinate 40,545 of BQNB010008480.1, forward strand.
TAAATTCCCTAAATGCCAAACTTTATAATCTAGGGCTAGAAAAAGGTTTAAAGTAGAGGGAAAGTTGAGTTTTAGAGGTTTAAAAATCATATAAGAACCTCTCTAATAACCTGGTTCTGCCGGTACCCTATCAAAAGGGTACCGTCCTTTGTTAAGGAAGGGTACCGTATGTCAGATGAAAGCAGAAAAGAGAAAGAGTTATGGAAGGTAAAGGCAATGCAAAGAGATGTTTAGTGGTCTTTTGTTTCTAACAAAATAGATAATCTTAAATTATTTTAAAGAGAATTCTAGTGTGTGTCTATATATAAACAATGTGGAGGTGCGGTTATCTCGACTCAAAAAGAAAATATAGAAATGAGATAACCTGAAGTCTCCTAAGTTTAATGTTGCTTCGGTTGAATGTACCTAAAAATACATATTTATTATGTATTCCCTTTAGCATTCAAGATACATATGTGATGATGCATGAGTAAACCGTTTTTTCTTTGTATTAATCAATATATGAGAAAAAAATATGCATATCCTAGTCGTGAGAAGTATTTTGAAGAAAATTTATCTTTCGAGATTTGAATGAAATAAAATAAACCTTTTAATGATGTGAATGCATGCATATTAGTATGTAGTATGGATACATATAGTAACATGATGAAAATTCCTAAAAGTTTTATTTTTCACTGCGAAATGGAATCCTAGACTCAGAGTTGAGAAGAAAAGTAGAGATCTGTATCTTGGTGAATGAGTTGAGATTTTGGGTGGTTCATTATGTGTTTGGTTCCATGAGACCAAGTCCTAGTCTAATTAAGTTGAAAGGTTCACGTTTGAGAGGTTTGGTTAAAATATAGGCAATGTTGTATTTGGAGGAAACCTTTTCTAATAGATATGTTCCCTTTTTTGAACATTATCACGGAGGAAATAATGTCGGATTTCTTTTGGTGCGAGAATGAAGAACGGGGTTTTTTCTTAGGTCGATGGCACCTTTATTGTCACATAGGACAGGAATGTCACTGAGTTTGATGTCATAGTCTACAACGGCTTGTTTCATCCACAACGCTTGTTGGCATGCATTACCTGCGGATACGTATTTGGATTTAGTGGTGAAAATGGCTAGAGCAGTTTGTTTCTTGGAGAACCACGATGTAAGGCAACATCCCATGAAGCTGTACACACCGCTTGTGCTTTTGCGATCAACATAGTCTCCCGCATGGTCGGAATCAATGTAAACTATGGTTTCTACTCCCGTTCCTTTGAGATACCATAATCCTAAATGTGTTGTTCCCTTAATGTATCTAAATATCCTTTTAACGGATTCAAGATGAGAGGTTTTAGGATCTTCTTGAAAATGGGCGCATAGACAAACACTAAACATGATGTCCGACCGACTAGCCGTGAGATAAAGTAAACTACCAATCATGCCACGATATTTTATGTTGTCAACGGATTCCTTATCTTTGTCCTGGGTAAGTTTGGTTTCGGATGACATAGGTGTTTTGATAGATTTAAAGTCTTCTAGACTAAATTTCTTAAGCATTTATTTAATGTGTTTTGATTGGTTGAAAAAGATGCCATCTTCTAGTTTTTTGATTTGTAAACCAAGGAAGAAATTCAATTCGTCCATCTTGCTCATCTCGAACTCGTTGTTCATGATTTTAGAAAAATTATCACAAAGCTCTTGACAAGTCGATCCGAAAATGATGTCGTCCACGTTTATTTGGACGATAATGATATGCGAGTCTTTTTTTCTTAGTAAATAGAGTGTTATCTACCAATCCCATGGTGTACTCATGATGGAGGAGAAAGTCTTTAAGTGTATCATACCAAGCTTTGGGTGCTTGTTTAAGACCGTAAAGAGCCTTTTTGAGTTTATACACATGATTGGGTTTCTCGAAATCAACAAAACCGAGAGGTTGAGACACATACACTTCTTCATTTATAAAACCGTTTAGGAAGGTACTTTTGACATTCATTTGAAAAAATTTGATGTCATTTGCACAAGCATATGCAAAAAGGATTCTTATAGATTCTAACCTTGCTACGGGAGCATATGTCTCGTCAAAATCTATTCCTTCTTGTTGGTTGTATCCTTGTGCAACAAGCCTAGCTTTATTTCTAGATACTACACCATTTTCATCTAATTTATTTTTGAAAACCTATTTTGCACCAATTACGGTTTGATTTTCGGATGGTGGAACAAGACTCCAAACATCATTTGTTACGAATTGGTTTAATTCTTCTTGCATAGCCATAGTCTAACTTTCGTCTTTAATGGCTTCTTTAACATCTTTAGGTTCTACGGTTGACATAAAACAAAAAAATTACTTTGATTTTAGACTTGAGATCTTAAGGTCCTTTCGTTTAGTTTTCCTATGACCGTTTCTAAGGGATAATCTTTAGATTCTTTGATGTTGACAATTTCTTTGTTTAATGGTCCATTTTCCTTGTCTTTTATTTCTTCTATTTGTTTTTTTATGATTTGACTCTTGATTATGTCATCATCTACTAAAGGTGATTCTTTAGGAGGAGGACTTTCATCGAATCTTACATTTAAAGATTCTTTGATTTTCATGTTTTCTTTGTTAAGAATTATATAGGCCTTGCTATTAGGGGAATATCCAAGAAATACACCTTCGGTTGATTTAGAGTCGAATTTAGCGAGGTAATCTTTGGTGTTAAGAATAAAATATTTGCTACCAAAAACTTTAAAGTGTTTTAAGGAGGGCTTTTTACCTTTGAAAAGCTCGTAAGGAGTTTTTCCAAGGAAAGGTCTAATAAAATTCTATTTAAAATATAGGTGGAAGTGTTAGAAATCGAGAAAAGTCTCGGTCACTCCTAAATATGTATCTCGTATGTCTTAGATAATATGTAGAACTTAAGTAAGCTAACCGGGCCAAGCCCATGGAAAGCCCATGGCTTGGCCGACCATGTACACGTATATAAACCCTATCCATGCCTTGGAGAGGGTGTTGGCTTATTTCATAATCTAATATTCTCTCTTTTGTTTCTCTCTCTAGAAGTGTCCAACCACTCTTTCTCTCTCTAAGATTTCTTGCTTTGATTGTGTGTGTGATTAGATAACGTGTATTCTACAATTGGTATCAGTAGCCATGAGGTGATTTAGAGTGTGTTGTGTTCGTTTTTGATCATCCAAAGGGTGTGTTTTGGTTAAACTAGACGAACCAAAAAGTGTGCAAATTTTTGGTGTTAAAAACCATAAAGTTTGTGTTTTTAAGGTTCTAGTAGCTTTATAATACTTAGTTGTACCAAAGAAATCAAAAAAAAACATCAAAGAGTGTGTTTTTGAGTGATTTGAAAAGTTGGTTTTCCGGATTTTATGAAGGCATCGAAATTGACACTTTGAAGGCACTGAAATTGCCATCTTAAGTGAACCGAAATTGCCATCTTAAGTGAACTGAAATTGCCATCTTAAGTGAACTGATTTTTCCATCTTAAGTGAACCGATTTTTCCATTTTTGTGTTAGCCGATTTTGCCACACTTTGTGTTAACCGATTTAGGTCTTTTTCTGTTAACCGATTTTGTCAAGTTTCTGCTAGCCGATTTTGCCAAATCATACTTAACCGATTCTACCACTTTTCAAGAACAAGAATCATTATTTCACGGTTTCTTCATTGATTTGTAAAATCTCGCAAAATATTCAATTATTGTCTCGGTTTAATCAAGTTTTGTAAAATCCCGTGCAATAATTATTATCAATCACTTTTAACAAACAACACTTTAACACAATAATATCTAATCACTGAACGATCTAGATCTTATCTTTTCACATTTAACAATCATTTGAAAATGACTACATTAGCTGAGCACATGATAGTTACTGGTGCCGAGAATCGTCCTCCTATGCTTGACAAGACAATGTATAACTCATGACAGAGTCGTATGTTGTTATACATCAAAGGAAAGAAAAACGGAAGAATGATGCTTGAATATATTGAGAATGGACCTCTTGTCTATCTGACTATTGAAGAAAAAGCTCAAATTCGTAACAAGAAATATGCAGAACTCACTAAACAAGAGAAGCTTCAAGATGACTATGATGTTCAAGCAACCAACATTGTTCTTCAAGGTCTCCCACCAGATGTGTATTCTCTTATCAACCATTTTCAGACAGCTAAAGATTGTTGGGCCAATTTAGTGCCTAATTGTCCCATGTATAGGATTTGTATGAAAAATATCCTAAGTAGAAAAACAAGTCGCTGAACATAAATATGTTCAGTGAGTCATCCTCAAGAAGTCCTTGAGAGTCTGAAGAAAATACTCAGCACAACCTGAGGTGGTTCTCAACGAGTGAAGAAAGGAACAAGATCAGGGTGATGGAGTTAGTAAGTGTTGACAAATAACTTACTAACTCCCTGAAGACTATCACTAAAAGAATACAACCTGAAGATTGCATTGGCGAGAACTTCCTTAAAGCTAAAAGCAAAGGAAGACATAAAGTAAAAGAGTGGTTACTTGTACTTTATTAAAGAAAAAGCTTTATCTTTCATAAATGCATAAAAGAAGAAAAGAATGACAGAAGTACAAGAGTTTCCAAAAAGCAAATAGTTATTTAACTATTTGCTTTTGTCCTTTGATGGAAAGAGTACATGGCTGCACATGGGCTTTACTTTTGTTAAAGCTTCTAGGAGAAGCTTTACTTTTTTTATATACCATGTTGTAATGTAGTTGATAGCATCCATTCCTAAAAAAACATAAAACTACCAAAGGTATTAGTTGATAGGTTTGATCCTCTCCTAGAACATACTAAGCCAAGATGCTTGTGGTTCATATCAGGAGAGTTTATTTGTCATTCAATCCTGGTTTTTGTTCCGCCAATAACCGGGTATAATTCTTTGATTCATATCAATAAAGAGTTAAACGTTGAAAAGTACAAATTGTGTTATTAGTATCTTAATGGTCTCGTGTTAAATATATTTCTGTATATGTTTACACAATTTTAGGGACCAACAAGTGGTATCAAGAGCCTATGGATTATTCTTATGATCCAGATCCTTTTGAAAAGATTACTAATAGCATTTGAGTTATGTCATAATACTGCATCTTCAAAAATTGCTACTGATGTTGCAACTTTTGAGGGAGAGATGTTTACTATTATTGACAAAAAGCCAAAAACAAAACCCAAAACACCCACCTGTTATGAAAACTAAAGAAACATTCCTTCAGCTTTATCACAACAACCACAAAAAATATCTTATCTCCAAGAGATAATATTATCCATATCTGTAGTATATTGGATATCATAACACAAGCCTAGAATTAATGTTTGGCCGAATTATCTAGAGAGAGAAAGTAGGAGTTATAGAGAGAGAAAATCACTTAGTGTGTGTTTGTGATAAAATGAACATCCAACCCCTTCCCATGGCTGGAAAGGGGTATTTATACAAGAGTTTGGTGCCCCTAAATGGGCCATGGAGTGGGCTAACAAGTGGGTAAAGACCCAGCCCAACACCATAAGTCGTACGGTAACTAAACGATTAAAACTAAGACTACGAGCTAACCTATGCTAGAAATAACATGGGGTGACCGAGTCTTTTACATGAATTTTCATAATCCTAACAATCTCCCCCTAAGGGAGGTCACCCCAGAAAATACAAATTGAATCCTAGCATTATATTTGAATTAATCTTTGATTATGGCTTGTAGTCTTTTGATTCTTCAACATTTGTCGTTGTACATTAAGTAGTGATCTTTGTTCCTTGGACTTGAGTGATCTTTAAGCTTTGTTTGAGATCACCATCCACTTTAAATCTCTTAATTACCCTTGTTGTGGAATATTGCCTTCATGTGATGTTGTGACTTTCGAACCCGCATACTCACACTCTTCTGGATCATGATAGTACTTATCAGAGTTGCGGAAGCTGTGTTATAGGTCTTTCAGTTGTCATGATGTCTTTGATTAGAAACATTAAGTGTGAGCATGGGGTTGTGAATTGACTTTACTGGAACGAGGCATCTGCATCTCCATCTTTATGTAATCCTGAAATTACAACAGTTAACAATAAAGCTTGGTGACGAATATGGCTTTGTCATTCGTCAATTAGTCATAGGTTCGGTTGCATTAACCTCGGTTCTGTGGAGGACCATTTTACAGATATAAGTTATTTGTACCTCCGTGATAGGTAGATATTATAAGAGCCTCCTTGACAGGGTTTCTAGCCGTAATGTGTTAGATCTTCTAACGCAAGAATAGTGTTGCATTAGATTCACTGTACTTTGCTGTTCTATTTAACTCAGACTCTCAATAGCAGGAACCTTTACTAATAGTATTGCTACTAATCTAGATGGTTTAGAGTTGAATCAGTGAGTTATCTCTCACCGATTGAAGATCAAAATTAGATTTGAAAATCAAATCGTGGTGTCACTAGTTATAAGTGATTTTTATGTTAACACATCGAGAGTTTTAAGCTTTTATTAAAATTCATCCTCCGTTAATTCATAATCGGGACCCCGATTCGATGCAATGTGTCACAAGGTTTGATCCATTAAGGATCTCTACAAGTCTCCTACCTAGAGCTTGTTTGACGTGGGCTCTAGCATGCGATTTCCATCTTCCACTGTGAATACTTTCGTATTCACTCGGTTGGTTCTAGGGAGTTCATAGGTATTATTGCGTAGAGGACTCTTAGATAATCTTGTTTTTACAGTTTTTGTTAGTGAATATCAACTAAGTATATTGGATAGTGTTCCTAATGAGGATTTATTGATGATCTCTGGGCTCTAAGAAAGATCAATAGTGCATTTTTTTGGTTTGTGGTAGTCGGACGGCTGGAGGAGCGGGCTGCCACCTTTTAATATCGACTAAAATCGGAGTGAGAGAGACTATAGAAATGTTATTGATCTCCGTGATGAGAATGAAAACAAGAGTCCTTGTGGGATCGTGAGCAGTGGCTAGGGCGGGTTGTGTCTGCGTATCACTGGGTTCCATGATACTTGTCTTCAATGTCAGCTATATCAAGCCATGTTAATTTTGACAAATCACTATGTAGTAACACCAGTTTCTGCCTAGGGTTTAATGGAGGGTTGCTTCTCTTTTCACCCTTTTCTTAGTCATTTTCTTTTTAACTTTCTTCAACCACTTCAGTGTTACAGAGATTTCCATTACTGAACTTGTTGGGTTGTGGTCGAGCTACTTGCTCCACTTCTCTGTCCGCTCCATTATTTCCCTTATCTCTCAACATTACCTCCGTTTCATATGATCATACCTAAGGACTTCTTACACTATACTAGTGGGGATTGTCCCTGGGTAAATATCTCTCTCTTTTACTTCTCCTCCGTTCTTTTACCCCAGGTTCAGTCGGCGGGGTGGTGGGTTGGAGTGTGTTAGGGGTAGATGTGGGGGGGGGTCCATGTCTGTTGTTGAGAGAGATTTTCACAGGGACAATCTATAGTTAGTGTAGAAGTCCTTAGGTATGATGCTAGAAAAGGAGTTAATGTGAAGAATAAGGAATATAATGACGGACTGAGATGGAGCTAGTGCTAGGACCACACCCACAAATAGTTTCTAGTAACTGAAATCTCCGGTTAGCATCCCATATGAAGGGGTTGAAGTATGAAAATAAGTATATGCTAAGATAAAGGGTGTAATGAAAGCAACCTCCATTATTACCCTAGGCGAAACTGGGTTACTACATATGTTGTCAGAAATATACTGGTGATTGATGGACTCATTGAAGACAAGTTTCATGGACCCAGTTGATTCGGCTGCAACACACCGCCCATAGCCACTCGAGATCACATCAAAGGACTCTTGTTTCATTCATCATCGGAGATCATTCTACTTTTCTATTGTCTCTCTACACTTCGTGTTAGTCGATATTAAAAAGGTGGTCAGCTCGCTCAGCCTACGAACTACCATATAAGAACTCCATAATAATGCACTATTGAGTCTTGTAGCCAAAGAGATCATCAAAATCATATACTCATTATGGGACACTATTCAATATATAGCTCTGTGTTTCAACACATGGAAAAAAGGATTATCTTAAGAGTCCTACGCATTTCCTTATGATATTCAAAGACAATCTATCGGAGTGATACGTAAAGTATTACAGTTTGGAAGATGGAATTCCTGCCTTAGTGCCAACGGTCTAAACACAGAGCTCTCAGGTAGGTGACTCTGTGAGATTCACTTAATGGATCAAAACTTGTGACACTTGGAATCGCATCTCGTCACAATGATTTTGTATTAACGGAGGACTGATTTTTTTGATCAAAAGCTTTTAAAACTCATAGATTGCTGTTACAATATAAATTCAACTTTAACCTAGGGAAAACATCCGATTGATTTTACAACAATCAATTTTTGTTCTTCATTCTGTGAGGGAGTAGTAACTCTCTGTTTCACTTCTTTCCCACCCCCCCTTCTATTAGTTGCCCAATACTATTTGTAAGGGTCAGCCTGCTTTGAGATGTCTAGGTATAAGTCGATACTAGCCAAATAATAGTTGTTCATCTATATGCATCTGCGGTTAGTTGTCTAACTCTTTAAGCTAAGAAACACCTGTCACAGGAGGCTCTTATAATGATTCTAGCCTGGATCACAGGTACATATATTTATGACTGTAAAATGGCCTCACAGCAACCAGTGGTTAATGCAAGCGAACTTTCATCTCAATCGTACAAAGCCATAGTTGTCTACCTCAAGCTTTTCTGGTTAATGCTGTATGTAACCGGCTTCACATTAAAGATGCGAGATGCCAGTGCACTTGTTCCAAGTAATGTCAATTCACAAACCTCCTTACTCACAATTTAATGTTTCTTAATCAATTAACACCTTGACACACTCTTGAACAGATCGTACAATACTGCTTCACTCATCTCTGTATTGAGTACTTCTATGATCCAGTTAAGAGTGTGAGTATGCGGGTACGAAAAGTAACAACATCCACTAAAGGCAATATTCCACAAAAACAAGGATAATCATGAGATTTCTATAGTTAGATGGTGATCTACATATGAAAGCCCAAAGATCACTCAAGCTACAGGCAAACAGAGTCTACTACTTGATTTCCACAATCGACTTATGTTGATTAGATTCTATAATGGAAATTTATAGCGGTGAATCATCAAAGATTAATCTCAAATTTATTGCGAGGTAGTCTTTTTGTAATTTTATGGGGTGTACATCCCTTTGGGGGGATGAGTGGTAGGTTTATGATTAATCCTTGTGATAAAGAGTCGGTCACTCACCGTGGTTATGCATCGAGCATCACGCGGTTACGATCGTTAGTCTTATAGTTTTAATTCATTTAGTTATCCATTCGACTTATGGTGTTGGGAGGGTCGATTTACAACGTGGGCTTGCCAACTCTACCATGGCCCTGTGTGGGGCAAACCTTTCGCCGTGGTCATTAATATACCCAACTGGGCGACAGAATGGGGTTGGGGTTGGTTGTGGTCTGTGTGTTATAATTTCTATATTGGGTGTGGATGCAACTAGAGATGTTACGCCATCGGTAGTTCGATCTAGACTATTTGTCCAATAGCCTTTATTATCATAGGTCTTGTGTTATGATATCCAAATATACTTTAGGTACTTACTTCATAAGATTCAATTGACACTAGTATTTAAGAACGATCCTTATATAGGTGTCTGTTTAAAAACTGATACATTGTGATTTAATATATTGGTACGATTACAAAAGCATCATGGGTTAACTGGTTTCAATCTATAAAGATGTAATGAGTTTACACATATACATCTATACAGTATTACATTATGTAGATTGCTTGAGGTCGTTTTGTGTCGGTCGGCAAATCATTTTTATGATAATATGAGACTCCTAAGATGACCATACAACTGTTATCCCGACGAACTTGCACTTACTTGACCTGTGAAAAACACTGTTTAAACTGTTAAATATAAAGCTTGTGTGAATTTATAGGTTTTTAAATTGTAATTAAAACGATAGCAACGATTTCCTCCTGTAATAAAAACGAATACAACTATCACAAAAAATGATATACTTGAAATGCACTAAAGTTCATGATCACCCCGAAGCTAATAAACCAAACTCTATGATGATTTCAAATTACATATAAATGGCTTTTCCAATGTAGACTGTTTAATCTCGGAAACAATCCATGATGCCCAATTGGTATACTGTCCGTCGTTTCTGCCAAATTCGGTAACTAGCAAGCGCTACATTGCTCGTCCGAACACGGGTGTTAATCTAATAAGTTCATTCATTAATTTCTCGCTCAACTTAATGCATTTTAACAATTACAATTCTATGTAATTTAACAAGTTCATGATGTTGGACTATTAGGGGATTTTACTTGCCTACTTATGGCAACTCGTTAATATTTGATTTTATATTTATTGCATACATGTTGTAAAACTCAAAATGATTCATCCGCGAGATTTGATAAATGATTGAAAAAGTATTCAATCAGTATGGGGGCCTAATAAATCTCACAAGATAATGATAAAGTAGTGGCAACGGGTTTGGTACAAAAAAAAGTTGCAAAAAGGCCTTGTCATCCGCAACATCATGGAAATAATAATAATATTTACTAAACAGAAAATTAATAAGACTAATTGCTTCGCAATTCGTCCCTAGTGTTTGCTTGAGCTTTATTTATAAAATAAATGACAATTTGAAAAACCAATTTAAATTGTTTTAAAACATGGTCAATTTATTGGGTCAACGCGTACGGTCAAAACTATAAGTATATAATTTAACGGACTTGGGACTTTTAAAGAACACTAGGTCGTATTTACTTTTAAAAATATTAGTTTAGGTCTAGCCCACCTTGGTTTGGTCTTAAAGTTTATTAATTAATTAGACAGAAACAGATGATCGATCACTTAATTCAGTTTTAAGCGTAACACTGTATCACATAAGTTTTAACAATGAGTACTAACCTTAGTGTTTTTAAATTATGGGTTCGTTAGTTGACAATGTGAGAAGGAAAAGTACTATTTGAAAACCTCGGGCATTGTCAGTCTACACAACTTTCATATGTGTTCTGCTTGTTTGTCACATAAAAGGTCTATTTAAGTAGTTTAAAACATGGCTAACATTCGCGGGTCGTATAGGCAGGTATACTTTTGAAAAATAAACAGGTTCGGTTTACAGTTGCTTTGTTTGCCTGTCGTGGTCAAGAGTATTTAGGGTCAGATTGTAGGTCTCGTTACTCAACGCTTTTAGGACAAGAATAAATATACTTTAGTAAACCTACGTTGGCTTAGGTCTAGCTCGCCTTTTATTATGTTTTAGTGGGGTTGGGGTGCGTTTTTTTTTACTTAAATAGGGTTTTAAAGATGAGGCCAAAGATAGGTTGGTTGGCTAAACGCGTGCTGTTCGTGGTTGTTTGCAATCATAGGTGTTCGACAAAAATGTCAACCCGCAAGTGACACGAGCAAACTTTTTTAAACTGCATTTATTGAGTTGGTTATTTACAACGAAGGGAGGTGTGGGTTTTTATTCTCCAATTCATAAATATTGGGCACATTCAGGCTTTATAAAGTAACATTATTGGGTTCGTCATTATCGTTTAGTGGAGGGTCATCTCAATAATTTGAGTTAAAACTGTTAAGATTGGTTGTGTTTTAAAAACAAAACATGGAATACGAATGGCCGTTTCAGTTGTGCAAAAAACTTATAGTCTCCTTCTAAACTTTTGTCGTTACTAATGAAAAGTTTATGATACAGGGGTTTTTTTAAAGCAATTATCACATGTCCTACTTACACAAATAATTAAGGTTTGCATTTTGTGATCACTCCTAGTGGTCGAATGATGCACTTAAAGTAACATGGATGGGCTGCGTTTTAAGCCATCAACACATATACGTTTTTGTTTCTAAACTCTTTCGTTACGTCCTAAGCTTTAATGGCCTGAGTTTTTTTAAACATATCACTCATGGCATTATTGAGTCTAGATCCATTTTTAAAACTTCGCATCGACATGACGATTTTATGATCCACGACGTTTTTATTCCTCTAAAAAACGGGATAAGCTAACAATTTTGTGATTGATTTTAACTTACAATTCGAATTGCCATCTAACAAGTATGTATCTAATTTCCAAAAAGAGTCTAGTACATAGATTTATAACAACACCCAACTAAGTGTTATAAATCACATAAGGTGGTTTATGGGTTTTAATGAGTGTTCGACCCATATCAGAAAACAATAGAGAACAAGTTTTGTTTTTAAAACGATTTTAAGCCACAATACTACAGACATAGAACGCATTCATTACATTAAAACAAGGTAATAAAGACGTGGGACTCACCGAAGCTCGAAGGAAAATGTGAGTATGGACTTGAACCAACAAAACCCTAGTTTCTGCCTTTAATACCCTACGACACCACTCACTCCCCAATTCCTAGTCTTAATCGCAGATTATACCCACTCCTTTCCTTACACTTGAACCCTAAAATATCACGTTTTGCATGCTTACTTGCCGACTAAAAGAGGGATCCAGGAGAGACGAATGTGGGTTAGGGTTCTTAGGGTTTTTGGTGAAAGTAACGGTGTGATGAGTGTATGGTATGTGAGTCGAAATCAAGAGAGCAAAGGAATCAAGTGGGATAATGAAGTATAATGGTATCTGAGTGTGTTGCTTCTGTGGTTTCAAAGATATGTACCTGGTCCTTTATGTATGAATAAGAGGCATGCATAGTGTTCCTATGTAACACCCCCAAAATGGGTCACAGCGGAATAAGGATTCGGGGCGTGTTACTTCAAGATCAACAGCACAACGAATATATTATAAGAACGACACAAAAGTCGTTTAAATTAGATTACATTGGATTTATTTATTAATACATAATTCAAAAGCATTAAAGCTTTACTTGTTCCTTGTATTATTTTACAAAATGACAAGACAATTACACTCTCCCAAAAATATGAATTGCACCTAAATTTTAAGTGTGCTCATCCTAAATGTAATCCAATGCATCCTTTTGCACTCGATGCCTATTGTACCTTCCTAAAAATTTTGTCTTTCTTTTTTTAAACGTCAACATAAATGTTGGTGAATTTCCTATGGTTTTGTATTTAAATTATGCAGGACGCACAAGATCTAGTTCACGTGATGTTACAAACATAATCCGACACCCAACATCACCTTAAAACCAGTTTACTGTTGCTCTAAAGCTAATGCGACAACTGAAGCTCAACCTATATGTGCTATTTTTTGCAGTTATTTTGCCCGTACAGATGTTGTAACCTCACAACCATACAAGGTCGATCATGGTCAACGTTCGTTCCCGGTGATAGCTATCACCCAAACGGGGAGGTTAACCCAATAGATCTATTTATATACACTCTTCTGCGCTCACATAATGCAACTTAACAACTATCATATAATGCAAGTTGATCAGTTCATGTAATAGGGCCTCAAGAGGGTTATCGCTATCTTAGGCAAACACATAATCAATATACTTTAAACACTTGCTCGGCACAATTTATAAAACAAAGATGGTTTTCACCCCGAATAATAGTAAAATCAGTAAAATTGGTAAACAAATGTGGGGCGATAATGAACTCAATTGAGTACAGCAATAGTCCAAATAATCACAGATATAAAAACAGTCACGCAAAACGTTTAGTATGGACACACCTATTTACCATAATGTCCAAGCGTCGTATAAGTACCACGACGTACTTTAATTTATAAATTGATTATAATATTTGTTGTTACATCGTACTATCGTTCGGGCTATCTTACAATTAAAGAGGTCATGACATGACGTCACGCGGAGTTTAGGACAACTTTAAATCATTAACTTCAACAACTCGTCTGATACGCCATCCGAAGAGGCCTCATTATGTAACTCCCTAGCTACTTATAGCACTTGATAACCAATCAATTATTTCAAATAGCATAATCATCCGACTAATCGTTTTAGTAAAATAATATTCGCTCTAAAGTGGACAAAGTTGGTAACATTACTTTTCGTAAAAATGACCTAATTTGGTCGTTTAAGTCTCGTTGCTCGCCGTTTCCTACGTAGTCTACCGTCTTCGTATAAGACGTGGTGATCAGAAATATTACATTTTCAAATTATTAATATTCTGCGTATGAATAGTGTTTTTATCTATTCACAACAGCTATATACTCGTATTTTAGTTTTATCTAATAGCGTAAAACTTGTAAATCGTAATTAACCTTATTCGTTTTAATCCAGCAATTTTAGTGATTCCTTCGAGTAAGTCTTGTTATTTCCAAAGATGGATTTATTTTTATAAAGATGTTAACCCACTGCTAATAATTAGTACATCTTTTTACTGTTCTTAGTTTATAAATTACTTTTTATAAAACTTTAACATTAATCGTATAATGTAGGTTTGTTTATCGTTATTGTTACACGTTTTAAGCGATTTTTCGAGGTACGATCTCGTAATTAAATATAGTTATATCAATATTTTGCCTGTTTTAATATTATGAGTTGCTTCGTTGTAATGATATATGTAACTTTTATAAAAGTAGTTTTATATATAGTATTTATAGTCGTAAAACTAGTTATTTAACGTAATCTTTTGCGTTATAAATCGTTTTTTTCGAGTTTCTTATCATTTTGGAATCGTCATGAGGCCGTATTTATTTTTTTATGAGGTCAAAACTACTGTAATATAGTGTCGAAACTTTAAAGTCCCCTTTTATTATCCAATTGTATACTTTTTTTAAAAAGCTTATTTTATGTATTTTTCAACTAGTAGTTTATGATTGAACCTTATGAATATATGTACTCATTATGTGATACTTGTAATATTAAATTGTACATGATACATCCCTGAGTCCGTATAAAATTACTTTGTATCAAGTTTAATAATTTTATCTTTCCATTATTTTCATATGTGACAGATTAAGTAATCTTTCTAAAAAACCCTATTTTAACCTAAACATTGTTTTACTTAACATATGGTTAAGTCATACTGTTTACATTCACTTTTCACATAATATCTACGGACCATATGGACAATAGCATAAGTGCCTTAAAATCATATACATAGAAGTAAGTAAACTCATTTTTTCATATTAAATGTAGCTTAGGTGGTGATTTAGCCATAATTTAACTGATCACATATAAAATCATAGAATTAAATGTATTAAAGAGAATGAGGAGACCTTAGAGGATGATGTATGAGATGTGAAATAAGTGACTATAACCCGGTGTTTAGATTCAAAGCCAATGCATCAAGCTTATAAACCCAAGATTAGGTTATGAAACCCGTATCTTCCCTTTTCTTCTTTTATCCTTGCAAAATGATGAACCAATGCTTGCAAACACGAACTAGGGAGGTATTGATAGTGTAAGGGTTGTCCATGCAGAGATGTATTAAATGTTGTAGTGATTTGCTTAGATGGCTTATTTTAGCCAGTGGGTTTTTAGAGAGAAAGGGAGAAAGAAAATGGATTTTTGTTAAGTAAAAGTGTAAGTAAACTCTTATGCATGCATGAAATATATATAGGAGAGGTAAGAGATATTTCTAGTTGCAAAGTTTGACCAAGAAAGTCCAAGGGGGGGTCTTTGTGCCGTGGGAAATTCAAGGGGACAAGGGGACAAGAAAAGGAGGGAAACAAGGACTTTAATGCCTTGGTCCCTTGGTTCCTCCTAATGGGAATCATCCCATGATTTCAAGTGATGATGTCCCTAGCTAGTTTTCTTTCTTTTATATACTTATGTTACTTGTATATTTATTGAAGAAAAGTGTAAGTATAAAAATGTAATGTGTAGTTTTTATATAAAAGGTATACTTTGTAAAGTATTTGTTAACTTGTAAAATATTTTGTTATCTTGTACATATACATATATATATAGGACGTGTATATGTATGCTCATATGCATAAAGTTTTATAAACTTTGATCATTGTATATAAACGTAGGTATTTGTTGAAGCGTACGTTAATTTTTAGGGTTTCCGGGAAACCTAATTGTCATTTTATCGCGAAACGTAAACACTTTCACGTATCCGATAAAATAACCTGTGGAATGTCAATAATTATCCTCAAAATAATTACTTAACCCTTGTTTGACGTAAACAATAAATTACTTGATGCCCGTTTACGTTAACTGATCATTTTTAGCTTACGCGATTTAACGTAACGATTTCCATTAAAAACAAACGCGTACAATACTAAAAATAAATGGTGACTTTATTAACGTCGTACATTTTCCTAAAATACGGGGTGTTATAAGTTAACCAATTTAAATAGGAGTAAAGTGTAATACAATTAGGCAAGCCTGGGTGAATAGGTAATTTGTTTTAACCAATGGAAACAAGTTTTGTTCCAGCTTTGTATAAACCGATGCACTAAACATACAAATAGATACACTATACATAACATACAAATGCCCTAATTTGTTCATTAATGCACTAATCATACAAACAGATGCCCAAGTATTTCCAACGATGCACTATTAGTTATAACGGCTGCCCTATTATGATCAGTGATGCACTAAACATTTAAATGGATACACTAAACATAACAGATGCCCTAATTTGGTCATTAATTCACTAAACATACAAATAGATGCCCTATTATGACCAATGATGCACTAAGCATTCAAACGGATACATTAAACATAACATATACACTGATGCCCTAATTTGTAACACTTATAATTATAAAATATAATACTACTATCATATATTTGTAACAAAACAATTTATTCAAAACAAATAAATGAGGATTCATTATACACACCTCCATTTACAGCTTTTTTATCAGCTCCAGGTGTGTTTTTGACGCCTAACCATTTTCTAATCAGTTAATTTAACCATAGGAGTCGTATGATTTGCAAACGTTACACTATTTAACAACAATATAAGTGGGCACATGCATTACAAATACTCTTTGGATTTGATTTTGACATATTCCACCCATTTGACATGTTTCCTATATATTTCAATTTTACCCATTTGACCCAGTAGAAATAAAGCAAAACCTGTACATATCTGAAGACAACTGCAATGAGTAGCCATGACAAATATCTACATGCACTAACACATTCTTGATGAAAAACAAAATAAACTGATTAATTACTATGCACGATTCGATTTTCATTCCATCTCTCAAGTACTCACACTAGTCTTAGTTTTGTGGATTTTACAGAAAATAATATTTAAGTACTTGCTTAAATGCAATGATAACAATTAGGTTATTTTCACGTGGGCTGTTCTTGTTCTTACCACCTTCCAGCTTTATCTCGTTTGGTCTGGCGGCGGGGGTGTTGATTAGTGGTTCCTTAGAGCTTTCTTTTCTTTTCCTTCTGCTTGGTTGGTGCTGGTTGAGGTTTCTTGGATGTTGCTTTAGGTGACTCGGGTTAGCTTGCTGGTTTACTTGGGTTGGTTGTTTTGCAGGTTTTGGTATAGGAGAGTCTAGGATCACTAACTTCTTCTCAGCAAGATACTTTGAATAGCTTGGCTACTTTCCAGATAAAGCATCGTTAGTAGTTTGCTCCATCGAATGTCATCATTGATTGAGTTCATTCGGAATAGGCATCCCAAATGGACTTCCCTTTTGGTTCTTTAGCACTGAATTGAGATATCCCAGAATAGGTTTCTTTAGTAGGCAAATGAAGGGAGACTCTGTTTGGATGGAACTTTGGTGCTTGCGTTGCAGATGTGAAAGATAATCAGTTTGGTGAACTTTCACACTTGGGATCAAGGAGAGTGGTTTCTTCTTTCCTGAGTATGTTTTATGCCAGATTCTTTTTGTCTTCCGTAAAAAGTATGGAGGGATTGAGTGAATTTTCACATTCCTTTTCACATAAATCGATATGAGCTGAATGATGTTGCCAAGAATCTGCAACACTTGAGCTCTTGGCCTTTCCAACCCAGAAGTATTTCCCGTAAGGCACAGATTAATGATTGTCGTGAGTGCTCTCTATGGTTGGAACATGTCATTAGTTACGACATTAGATAAGTGTTTGACTTCTTTTGGATAACCCATATCGTTGCCAAAGTTGATTAAGGGAGTATCCTGAGTTGGAGGGGAGAAGAAAGAGAAAAAGAAGAAAAAGAAGAAATTATAAGAAAAAAAGGAAAAGAAAAGAGAAAGTGGAAAAAGGAAGGAAAATAAGAACAGAAGAAAGATTATTAAAGGAGAAAAAGCCTGTTGTTGTTGTTGTTTATTTGTTTGCCTTGCTCACTGGGTGTATCGATCTTTTTTTAGTTTGGGTGATCGTTAGAGCATTCAGAGTGTGTCTTTTAGTGAGGTTAAAACCATATCTCATCAAAGTTGGACAGTGTAAAATCCCGGGCGATTCTGGTCATAGCAAATAGTATCCCGAAATGCTGAATTATAGATTATATTGTATTTGTCGAAGAGGCGGTAAACGCTCTGAAGAAGTTGGTTTGCTTCAGAATGTCCACCGCAATCTTGTAGATTGGGTTGCTTTGTGACTTTTCAGCATCCAGATAGCAGTTGCTTTTCCCTATTGGCACCCATCTAATGCGAGGCAAGATTTGTTCATCAGTGCGAGTGGGTGGTGCCACAGCAGGTGCTTGTTCAACCGGAGCATCAACATCAGCCATTATATCTGCACAGTCACATTCACAGAACGATGGGCATATAGATAGGAGATGTTAGATGTGAGTAGGTGCTCAGGAGTTAATCAGTTATGGATTATATCTAGGAAAAGGACACCTAGATCATATTATGGTGAAGGTCAATAATTGAAGTCAACTCTTGAGGCAACAGGAAGAGACTCATTGTAAGAGAAGACTTAAAACAAGATGACTAAACCACAAGACCCGATAACAATTTACAAGCAATGCGAGACAAAACGCAAGGGATACGTTACAATAAGCAAAACGCAATAAGAAGAATACTCAAGATCCAAAACGTAAGGCAGCAAAACACAATGATTATTTTATTAGAAAACTAGTCAAAACGCAGTAAAGGCAAAACGCAATCACACCAAACGCACTAGGCAAAATGCAACAATCAAAACGCAAGCACTGTTATATTTAAAATAAGCAAAACGCAACCATTTAAATTTTTTTCAAAATAAGGGTTTTACTGTTTAAATATTTTAAGTGTCTTCTATACAAAACGCAATGGCTGCGTTTTGTTCCTGTTAAATAGTTGATTACTCAAAACGCATTTGCATCTCAATGGACAAAACGCAACATGCTTATCCAAACAAAACGCAATCTAGTATTTCTTATCAAAACGCAACCAATAGCACTACAGGCAAAACGCAATCACGAAAATACAGGCAAGACACAACCATTATTTCCTAATCAAAACGCAACCAAGAGTTTCTGAACTAAACGCAGTCAATGGTATTCATCAAAACGCAACCTAGAGAACAAAAACGCAGCCAAGAAGTCCTAAGCAAAACGCAACGAAGAACACTTAAGGCAAAATGCAATTACGAACATCTAAGTAAAACGTAACCAAGAATGCCAAGACAAAACGCAACCAAGAATATGAAAAATGCTCAGATTTTATCTTTTAAATCAAGGCTTCCTAGAGAGAACTAGATCATGCCATACATTAACGGATATACATTGACTGATTTATCAACAACAAACGGCTAATACAAACAACTTACGACCACTATTTGGACTTTAAAAATCAAACTTTGCACAAAAATCACACTGACCACAATTTAAAGATGAGGGGACAATTAAAAGATAAACAAAGCATCATGCATGTAATATGGAGCAAACTCAGCAACACAAACTCAAATGGAAACACTAACCATGAAGTAGATGATGAATAAGCACGAATTTCTACATAACACGAGATTCAATGAGTTTTAAGCTACGATGTTATAGATACAACATATTAAAATGATGACGAGCTAAAACCAAGAATTACCTAGGCGAAAAATCACACAAACGATTTCAAGACAGGCAAATCGTAATGGTGGTTATGTTTTGAGTTTGAGAGAGAAAGTAAAAGGGGTTTGACTCGTTTTTGATAGGTTTGACCAGGTCAAAATGCAACTTGCATTTATACTAGGCTTAACTTTCGAAGAATGGCAAATTTGACCCCTCCTTTTCTTATTTCTTTTCATCTAAGGTTTAATGGCAACTAAGGGTAATAAGAAATTGCATAAATGGCACACTTGGTCCTTTATATTTAACAAGTCTAGGAAACATATAGCAAATAGCACATAAGACCCTATACTTGCATATAACAGACACATTCGGCCCTTTTTGAGTTAACTCAAGTTTGACTCCCCCTTAAACCATAACCCCATTAGTCACCAAATCTTTCTTAATTATGTATAAAAAGTATTAAAATGCCCGTTAGATGTCATAATTTTAAACAATACTCTCCCCCTCAATCAATGACCCATTTCGAATTTAAAGAGCTGTAGTCGTTGATTGAGTGTCAAATTTTTTGTGAAATTCAAGTCCGATTGATTTTCAAAAATAAGTATAAACCACCATGTGACATCCAAATAATTTTCTTAAGAATCATAGACGGAAAATTATAAGGATAAAAGAAGACTTCTCTTCTTAATCAAGAAATAATGCACTGAAGCGTACATTAGATCGAGGGTGCACGGATATAAAGTAATCCATGCGGGAGAACTTAATCACCCGTTGTTAGGAACAACCGTCATTTTGGCGACGAGCTTTCCTCATTTAGAAAACCGGGTTGCAGTCTGAAATAACTGCAAGCCATTTAGACATGTTTTGAAAAGTTTGAACTTCCGTTCGAGCTTCATTTAAATGCCCGTGTCATTATTGAATGACATTTCTAGGTCCGTAAATGTTATCGATAAATGGAAGACATGTCTTGGAAAACTATTTTTTTTTTTGGAATTTTATATTTTCTGATTTTTATGGATTTTTGTGGTTTTTGTATTTTTGTATTTTCTTTTTGATGATAAATATGTACATATTTACATAGGATACTTAAAGCAAATCCATTACTCATCCTTATCATCCTGAAGACGTTTGAGTGTCTCTAGCGTCATACTCTTCATGCCAAGCCGCGGGAGAATGAATTTAAATCATTCTCTGGGCAATGCCTTAGTGTATATATCCGCCAGTTGATACTCTGTCCTCATGAAATACAATTCAACCACTCCCTTCTCTACTTGTTCTCAGATGAAATGATGTCGGATGTCGATGTGTTTAGACCTGGAGTGCTGGATGTTGTTGCAGCATAGAGCTATGGCACTCTTGTTGTCACAATATAGAGGGATGTGATTGTATGCAAAGCCATAATCCGATAATTAAGACCGCACCCATGGGATTTAGGCACAGCAACCAGACATCGTGATGTATTCAGCCTCTGTAGATGAGATGGACCTACTAGTTTGCTTCTTTGATGACCAGCTAACTAACTTATCACCAAGGAACTAAGCACTACCAGATGTGCTTCTTTGAGTGTCTTGACAACCTGCATGATCTGCGTCTGCGTATGCTGTTAGTGCCATGGCGGTGTCTTTTAGATACCAAAGACCCATATCTATGGATCCTTGGAGATTCCAAAAGACCCGTTTAACTGCTTTAAGGTGCTTTTTAGTGGGCTTAGATTAATATCTAGCACACATGCACACAACAAAAACAAGGTCAGGTCTACTGGCTGTGAGATACATCAGGGATCCAATCATACTGTGATATTGGGTCTGATCAACAGGGATCCCTGAGAGGTCCTCATCCAGTTTTGTTCGCTCCACCATGGGAGTGTCAACAGGGTCACTTTTATGAAGATCAAATTTCTTTAAAATCTCATTAGCGTATTTAGATTGATTTATGAAAATGCCTCTAGGATTCTGAGAAATTTGTAAGCCTAAGAAAAAGGATATTTGACCCATCATTGACATTTGAAATTTAGAGCTCATTTCATTAGAAAAACGGTCACAGTCTTTGGGGTCGGTCGAGGCAAATATGATATCATCAACATATATTTGAACATGAAGAGTGTGTTTGCCTATTTTCCGAATGAACAAGGTTGGATCGACTACACCCTTGGAGAATCCTTGTGCCAGAAGAAACTTTAAAAAAGTGTCATACTACGCCCGGGGTGCCTGTTTTAACCCGTAAAGAGCTTTCTTCAGATGGTAGACATGATGTGGATGATCTGGGTCATCGAAGCCTTCTGGTTGGCTCACATAGACTTCTTCCTTAAGCTCGCCATTTAAGAATGGAGTTTTCACGTCCATTTGATAAACTGTCATGTTTTTGCTGGCAGCATTAGCAAAAAAAATTCTGATAGCTTTAAGTCTGGCGACCGGGGCGAAGGATTCTTCAAAATCAAGACCTTATTCTTGACGATATCCTTTCGCAACAAGACGTGCCTTGTTTTTCAACACGTCACCATACTCGTCAAGTTTCACCTTATAAATCCACTTGAGAGCAATAATCATTGCACAGTCTGGAGGTGGCACTAATTCCCATACGTCCAGTCGATTAAATTCATGGATTTCATCTTGCATGGCTTGAAACCAGCAGTCTTCAGAAATAGCAGATTTGAAGTTCTTAGGTTCAACTTTGGACAGTACTGAGTTATAGAAGTACCACAGAGCATCTATAGCAAGCTATTTCCTAGTGGATACCGGTCGAGAAGGGTTCCCAATAATGTTATCAAGAGGATGAGAGTCATCTATTTGCGGAGATGTTCATGAGGTTGAGTGGATTGGTTGGGTGTAGAAATCGTGAGAGTCCCAGAAGATGATGCTTTAGAGTTCGTGTCTGGGGCGAACACATTAACAAATGGTTCGTGCTCAGTTGCAGCAAACGAATTTACTTCAAAAGAATGCTCAGTTGCAACACCGTGATGTACCAAAGATGATTGATAAGCCGATGATGATGATGAATGACTGCCTGATGGTTCATCGTTATCAAAGGATATAGATACTGATAGACCGGTTAGAATGACCGGTAGTGGAACTGCGGGGATATGAGGCATTTGATTATCACCCGTGGGAGTCTCAAAATATTCATCAAACATTGGTTGAAGCAGCAACTCCAAGTCTTTATTAGTGGGAGGTACATATGGAGTAGCAGGAGCAGAATTAGGTACGAGCCCTGAACTTATAGGTCCAGGAGTCAAAAGGTTGTGATTGGGTCCTGAACTGGAGTGTACAGGAGCCATTTTCTTAGTCAGCTCATCGAATATAACATGAATAGTTTCCATTATTTGTCGGGTCCATTTGTTGTAGATTATGTAACCCTTCCTGTTTGGTGCATAACCAACAAAGAACCCAATGTCTGCTTTAGCTTTCAATTTGCCAAGATCTTCGCTATCGTTTGTTGGGTAGCAAAGAGCCCTAAATATACGTAGAAAAGAGAGATCCGGTTTCTTGTCATGCACTAGTTCATATGGGGTTTTGTTGTGAAGAGTATGTATAAGGGATCGGTTTTGGGTGTAACAGGCAGTAGCCACAACTCCTGCCTAAAGAAACAAGGGAGCCTTGGAGAATATCAGCATTGTCCGAGCAGCTTCAACAAGAGTGCGATTCCTTCGTTCAACAACGCCATTCCGCTGAGGAGTTCTCGGAACAGTCTTCTCGTGAGTAATGCCAATGCTTTCATAGAAATCTATCAAATTTTTATTAACGAATTCGATGCCATTATCAGTCCGCACGAACCGGACAGTTTTGTTGATACCTACTTGAAGTTGTTTTAACAGATTGATTACAAAAACGGGAGTCTCATCCTTGGATCTCAAAAACTTCACCCATGTAAACCTGGAGTAGTCATCGACTATTACCAAAATGTATTTCTTCCCATTTATACTCTGCACTCTTAGCGGTCTACATAAATCCATGTGAAGGGTGTGTAAAACTTTCGTAATGGTGTTAATCGTCTTGGGTTTGTGGGTAGCTTTCCTGCTCTTTCCAAGTTGACATGCCGAACACATATGATCCTTTTCAAACTTCAACCGAGGTAAACCTCTACCAAGATCTTTACGAGCTAGATCATTGAGAGTGCCAAAGTTTAAGTGATTCAGGCGGCGATGCCATAACCAGGATTTGTTCTTGGAGGCTTTAGACAGTAAGAAAATGGGAGATGACCTCATCATATCTTCTATAGAAATGGTATCTAAGTTCGTACCACAACTTCCTTTGATAAGGTCAACACCATCTAAGTCTCGGACGAAGCATGTGTGCTTTCTGAAGGCAACTTCAAGATCTGAATCACAAAATTGACCGACAGAGAAAAGGTTGTGTCTAAGTTCCTCTACATAGTGTACCCTGGAAATTACACTGTCACCAATGACATAATCCCCATATCCCATAATTGCACCAAAATGGTCGTTTCGGAATCAAACAGTCCCAACAAACTTTTTCACGAAATTCCTGAGCCGTGAGCGATCTCCAGTCATATGTTTTGAGCAGGCCTGATCCAAATACCGATAGAACAGATCTGTAACGAACATGTCATATAGAACAAAGGCGAAAATGGAGATTAGATACATTGGATCCCCAATTGCAATGGGGTCCGTTTTGGTTAGTGCACTCATGATATATGCTACAGGGCAGATAGTTTCATGTGGATCAAGCTGGCATAGAGTCACTCTTAAAGAAGTAGTATGACCTAACTAAAGGCATTGTCTTCCTAACGTAGAATCTACCAGTTGGCTTCCATTGTTTTGTTAGGCAAGACCTTAGGTGGAGTATTCCTATTATAGGCCCCTGATCTACCAAAGGTAATAGTCTGTCAGTGGTCTTCGCCACTGATGGCCGATGGTGGTAAACAATTTCCTTGTGGCGTTCCAAACTTGCTTAACTTGCTTAACCCGCCACACTTTAGTAGCAGGGGATTGCTTTACAAACATCTCAGAATGCACAACACATTGATCATGATTAACAAAAATTAAGCATTTGTTACAAGTTTTGCAAGAAGTATTAGAATTCGGATTAATTACAGTACGCTTATAGCCTAATACAAAATCAACATGATACTTTGTTTCTATATATTTCGACTTATACATCCTAGAATGTGGCTTTACCTTGTTTACAAGGACTTATAGCTGGCGAGGTCCTACTTTCTTCGTATTGCTCCTAGGCGTTGACTGCTAGCTGCTGATCACCTTTTATTCCATCCTGTAAGGGAATTCCAGAGCATTAGTCATATTTAATTTTCTGGTGCATTACCTGTGTGGGTTTTTAGGAGTTGCATGTTTCACATGGTTTGACATAAGAAACTCGCTTTTTTTTTTTGATTTGTTTTTTTTAATAGTTTTGTCATTCTAAGTGAGTTTTTTTTTTTTTTTTTTTTGTGTTTTTTTTTTTTAATTTTCTGATGTTTAACCTAATTGAATTGAGTAGAGGCATTCTGTTTAAATATAATTGATTGATGAATTTTTATAAAATTATTAAAATATCGCGAGGGCTAAAGTATTAGGAAAACTGCCTAATACAAATTCTAACAGCATCCTAGAGAGTGTTTAGTGTAACGGCAACAATGAAAGAGAGTATCCACAGGTCTTCACCATAGCTACCTCTACTATTTCACGAAGGTTTGCTTAACATTTTCTTAAGGAGGTTTGATATAGAGTAAATGCACTTCCTGATCTTCTTGAGTCTGGGTGAATGTGTTCAACATCTATCGGATGATCTACCAGAGCCTGCACTTTTAGATTTACTATCAGGATATATGGACACTTGGAAATATCTTTAATTGTAGTCCTTAAGTTTTCAATTTCAGATAACAAAGAGTTGTATATGGTCCGTGGTTTGGCACGCATTAATCTTAAAATAAATCATACAATTCCCGTTGATAATGATGCCTTAACTTTCTGCATTTTCTGCCTTAAAGCGTTCATTAAGATCGAAAGGCATTAAGCTTGCAGTTAAATCTTGTTCTGAGAAACTAAGGCGCTTAAGGTCAAGATTGGGATCTTCAATCACTATTTTTCTCTGTTAAGTGAGAATTTTCCTCCTTAATTCACTATCGGTTTGCCTCAACTTGAATAAGTTCATTTAGTTTCGCCAATCACAATACTGTGATCAAATGAAGGAGCATCCGAGGAGACGACACAGGTTTTTTTGTTTCCAAAACGTTCGTTTAGATTTTGATACTTTAATTGTAATTTAAAAGTGTTCAATTCAAGTTTGAGAAATTTCTTATCATTGAGTTATGATCATTCATTTTAGAATCTTGTTTCTCAGATTAAAATTTTTAGATTCAGTCGCAATACGTTTTTGAGGATAGTGGAAAGCCATCATGCATGTCAGAAATAACTAGACACAATTTAATACAGAAATCAGTTGTCATATAAACACATCCTTGGACAACATTCAGCAAGTAAGTTCACTTTCGAATGAGAAGGTTTTTCCGTTCAATCTCGCCACTCTTTAAATCTATCTCATTCTGGTCCACCTCGGCTTCCAAATTTTCAAAACTGCTTTCATTGCCCTAACTTCAGTGACCAGAGATTTTGACTCCTCAAAATGTTCTTGAGTAGATTGAAAAATGGAATACTTCGTTTTAAGTACACATGTTTGTTTATTTAAAAAGCCCCTTTCCCCTTCAGTAGCCCCGTTGGAGTGTATACCTTTTTACAAGTTTTTTATCAAATTCCAAAATAGTTGAGTAATTACATTACAACTAATATTTACTATTGCTTGTATAGGACGAGCGTTCGAGGGACCAGATGGGACCGGCGTATTGGGAGGATAACACTGTCGCAAGTGCAGGTCAAGGCAAGGGTGGGCATTGGCCTTTACTCTTCGCCATGCGTTTCCTAGATTTTAAAGACCAAAATACTTGCTCATGGTGTCCATTTGAGTCGAGGGTGAATGTTCCAAAAATTTTCTTTTTGTATATTTAGGACTAATGTTAACCCCTCTTTTCCACAACAGGCTGAGTCATTCAATTCACATGCATTTTATTCCTGAGCAGCTTCTGCTCACTCTAATTCTTCCTAAGATGGAAACAATTACCCGGCACTTGATGAGGCTTAAGAAGTTTCATCACCATCATATAGTGCCGTTGGAGCCACTTTTTGGCCTTCTGAGTAACAAGTTCTGGTTACCTAGTGCAGTTATAGTCTTTTGGTCGTACACCTGAGTGACGATTTAACAACATGTGGACAATTGAATGGATTTGAACTTGTGAGTGAAGCAAAGACCGCGTTAATATTACTTAAAATTCCCCCTCCAGTTTATCGTTAAGGTGTTTCAGATTGGAAAAATCAGTCAGGAATTTGGACTCTTTCTGTTAAACTTATGTTTCAAAGTCGTTACAGTTCCTTCAATTTTTTTGTTGTTTCCAAAAGTTTGAATAATTTGCAACTTACATAAAATGAAGTTCAAATTTAAAAAACTTTGTTAAAGATTTTCTTCCGTATCATTACGTATTTTAGAATAAGCATTACCGCGCCCCCCCCCCAAAAAAAATTTTTTTATTGATCCATCCATTCACGCTATTGCACGTTGCAGTTCCCAATGCAAACTTGACACGTGCCATAAATGGGCAACTTGTTCCTTGTAATCTTACGTTTCATATGGCTATCGGTCATAAGGAACGAACGCAAACATTATAATACGATACACATATATATTGAGAGAGGAAGATGCACAACATGTACAACAGAAATATTATTGACCGACAAATATTGTTCATATGGAATAACATTGTTGTTACCCATATAGACACTAGTTGAGTCGATAACATTTGACTGTTGTACTTCATTATGAATCTCATGTTCATCCTGATTAGTAACACTATGATCATATCAAATTCAGAGTTGTTACCTCAGATCATTGATGCATTAGATGACCAGCTTATGGATTTTGTTGACCCACTGAGGAACAAATTGGCCATAATATAGTCTAGAGCAGTCCGGTTCATCCTCAACTCAGCTGAATCAAAAGCGTCACATACATCTGCCTGGAAATATTGCCCTCATTCAGAGCCAAAGTCTTGGATTGGTTGATTATCCACATCTGCATCAAAATGTTAATCCTCCCTGGATCACCCGACCATAAAAAAGTAGTTTTTCCTCTCAGCCAAAACTGCAATCCATTCTCTTAGGCTTCATCAGCAGCATTTTGTCCTTGAAATAATCAAATTCTTGGACGAACTACGCCTTCGCTGAGTACATTCCTTGCAATATTGTCCAACCACCATGTAGTTATAACACTTAACCGGTTTTCCTTGACCTGCATTGGCATTCCCCCAGCCTATTATCTGAGCCCCATTGCCTGCAAAGAACACCATTTCCCAGATCAACGCGTACCTCTATTCTGATCTATTCGTCGCCCATTGAACCTTCGAACACAACCCGTGCCCATCTTAATGGAAGCTTGATTTTGGGTGTAGAAGAGGTTTGAAAGTTGATTTTTGCATCAGAGAAAGTGTAGCTCTGAATGATTGGGCAAGAAGTCATTTGATTTGTTTGGGTTGCAAGTATTCATCAGTTTGAGGTGTATCCGGAATCAATTTGTGCGAGGTTTCAGGTAATGTGGATATAGTAGTGTATTGAGGGGAATTTGATAGAATAAAGAAAAATGATGAGACTGTGGCAATGTGGATGATTGGGCAGAGGTTTGACCGTATACACATGTCAAGTGATCATTTATAGCAGGAGTAGATTCTTTCAATAATCAAGTCGATCTGTGCAGCATTCTTCTCATGTTTGTTTTTAAGTATGCATACACTTTCGTAGATAAGTCTCTGTTCAATTCAGACCTTTTGTTTGAGTTTAACGGCTGTCACGAACCTATCCCATTCCAGGTGGACATATTGTCACAAACTTGAGTTCAGTTAAATGTAGGCATTGACATTCTGTAACACCACCACAAATCTGAGTATGCATGCGGAATGTTTGAATATACCGAAGGCGTTACATTTATGTGGGTCAAAGCACAAGATCTTGAGAACGACTACTAAACGTGTCATTTTAAAAAAATACATTGGATTAACAAAATAACTTGTTTGTTACATAAGCTCATGGCTCCACATAATCAACAAAATAGATAAAATTTCGGTTTATAACAATTGTCCCCAAAGTTATAATGACCACAAATCTTAAGTGTTGACCTTCAATTATAGCACCCAATGTATCATCGCATCTCGTTAGTATGAAAAGGTTCACGTTACTTATTGACCGAAAAACAGCTTAAACGTCACATAAAGTGTGAATTCCTAGGTTTAAATAAAAATCGGTTGTTAAAGACCGCAAGATTCCAATGTATTGGATTTAAGCAACGAAATGCAAAAATCATAAAATTAATTACGTTTCCTAACTCATGACACACCCGAAGCTCGATATGTATGGATGCAAATATATATTTGCCAACAAGTTGTCCGTGAAGATGTGCTAACCCCAACCCCGCAACATCCCCAGATTCGACATGGTAATCGCGTCGTTCCCATGAAAGCTAGTCCACCCGAAAGGGGATTGTCAATACCCTAATACATCTATCCATAACATCCAGCGCCCACACAATGTAATTCCCAATCACATCTATTGCAATTAACAGTTCATGAACCATGGACATAATGGTTATTGTAACTTAGGCAAACACGTAATTCAAGGTATAAAATGTACTCTTGCGTCCCTGTTTGTAAAACAAAGCATGTTCTCACTACCAAGATGTAAAATCATTTAAATAATTGAAAAGCATGGGGCTATGAACTCACTTGAGCCGTAGTTCTCTGAAAGATAATAAAGTATCCAAGTAAGCATTGGACACACGCGTTTAAGTACCTATAAGTACGGTCAAGTCTTAGTTTTTTACACATTTAAGTCTACGACATCATTGTATAAACTAAATTCCAATTTAAAGATTATATATACCGAGATCACTTGTGTAGTGGTGTCACAAGATAATTGTATTTATAATTCGCTGTTGTCGAGAGTCGTGAAGTCACTTGTAAATAAAAATAATACTTATTTAGATTCCGTCGTTAATCAAACTCCGTAAATGCTGAATATCCTAATATTCGACTGGGATTCGTTTAAGAGTGTTTTCTTTATTGTTTTTGTTCACAAATATGCCCTTAAGTTTCTAGTTATATTTCCCTTTAACCAAAGTTTAAATTTTACACTTATATTTTAAACATTTTTAGTTTCGGAAAATGACCATATTTAGATTCCCCTTAGGTTTTATGAAAAGGTAGTTTAGGTCCTTATATTTCACTTAAGTCTGTTAAGGTTCAGAATTTGCAAGAATAGAGCCCGGAGTTATTGAAATACAAGGACTGACTATATTCAATCCCTTAGTCTTCGGAAATTACTGTTTATTAGCCCTATGACTGACGAACATTGCATATTACTCGCCAAATAAACTTTCCAACAAGTGTCATTTTTCTATTTTAAGCTCATTAGGTTTTATAAAAAGTTTGTTTCGGCTTAAAATAACTTATCGAGCTTATTTTCTGACTTAACGGGCCCTTTTGGACCCGTTACAGGTCCGTTTATGCATTTTAGAGGCCCGTTATAGTTTCTTAATAAGTCTAAAATGTCTTTAATAAGCTACGTGGACCTGTTTAAGCCATAAAAATAAGCTGCGGTGAGCTTATTTGAAGCTTATTTCGAGCTTATTGGGCTTATGGGCCCAATAACTTAACCCGATAAGGGTCTTAATGGTTCCTTAGGCATTTTAGCTTATTTCCCATTTGTTTCAACTTAGTTTAATCTGTTTCGTTTTCAGCTTATTGGAAATAAGCCAATAAGCATTTGTCAATGGGCTTTCGGGCCCATTAATGACCCGAAGAGGTTTTAATCTCTTTGGTTCGGCCCATTGAGGTCGATAGCTTTGTTTGAGTCCGTTAAGCACTTAGAGGGTCCAGTTGCTTATCGTTTGCTAATATTCGATAAGCTAATAAGCCCGCTGTTGGGCCTATTGGGCCCGTTGTGAACCCGAATGGGTTCTAGGGGTTAGGGCTTGGCCCATTAGCATTATTTGAGTCTATTAAGCTCATTTAACTTGTATAAGCTGTGCCAACTTTTCCGATAAGCTGTTAGAGCTTATTGTGAGCTTAAGGCTCACGTTGGGCTCGCAAAAGGGCTAGTAAGCCCGTTAAGGGTTCGGTTGGGTTTCTAAATAAGACGGGAAGCCCTAAGTGAAGCAAAATGAAGCACTTCCCATTATGAAATAAGCCCGAGTGGCTTTATTAATAAGTCGCGGCTTATTAATAAGCTCTCGTTGGGCCTTGTTGGGCTCGATAGAGGCCCGTTAGGGGTTTTAGCCTTTTTGGTTGGGTTCATTTGGGTCCGAAAGGTTTATTAGTATCTCGTATGGTCTCATTAAATCGTCTAGCACCAAAACAACGTGTTTAACATTTTCTAATCGTGACCCGCGACATGCAATAGCCATTTAACCCTAGTATACCACGCACACACAAAATATAAATCCAAGTTTGCATGGTTTTTTTAATTTTTCTTTAAAAGTTACCTATAGTTTTCTTATATATTCGCATATAGTGTAATGTTTGTTCACGTTGGAAGACGCAAGCTTTCATCTTGGAATATAACATTTTAAGTCCAAGTGCGTTTTAATTCACATGTGTAATACGCACCTATTAGTTTCTTGTACCACACTACGTATAACGTGTACTTATATAGGGTCCGTGCCATTTCAAATATATCCGACATGAGGTCTAGAATTCCAAAAGACAATTTAAATGCGCAAGGTAATAAGTTTCAAAACTTGACTACTAGGGTCCTAGAGTATATTGTGCGTATTTAGACGGTATGATGCTAATCCAAACTTATACACGATCGAAACAACCACCCCATGCTTCAAGAGCCTTTGAAGTTTCCAACCTAGCCAGAAAAAACCTTGCGGAACTTGTTGGTTCGAAGTGGAAATGTGAGTGTTGTCTAGGTGCGTTTTAAATGAATCCCGAACAAGAGAAGAGAGGGTTTGAGGTGTGTGTGAGTTAACAAGAGTGTTAAATGGTGAGACTAAGTGAGTATTTATAGGCCATAAGCTAGTTACATTCTCTAGTCACATAGACAAAACCAAACCGAGCTAGGAGGGGCGGTTTTAGGGCTTCTAGTTAATCACTCATGGTTTTTGCTAAACCACCATAAGTACAAGCTTTAATTACCTAGGTGATGTACAAGATTTGCAAGAATGGAGTCCCTTTTGATTGTTGGTGTCTTTTCTGCTAGTCCGCGGGCAACAAGGAGGGTCCAAAGCAAGGAAATGGGTTATTACCCATTGTGTCAAGGATCATTAGGGGACCATTAGGACACAAATTAATTACCTAGATTAGTACGAAGTTCTTTAAGGATCCATAAGTTTTGAATTTTATATCTACAAATCACTTAGGACGATTTTTAGAGTGAGTTTAACTTTGCCCATATTCGAATCAAGTTGATATAGGCACAAATTCTATTAAATTTTGTGTCCTAGTTAGGCTTTAATACGGGTATTGGTTTATCTAGGTAAGTCTTGTATTTCCAGGGTGTGTCCAAAATGTATTTTAATAATCGGAAACGTAACCCTTTTACGAACCAATGAACAATAAAATACGCAAAGTACATAATTATTCTCAAAATAATTATTTCTTAACTTGGTTGATGTAAACTTTAATTATTTGAAAAAAAAAATGACCGTTTACATTCAATGATAATTTCAGTCTTCATATCGGCGATTTAGCTATAAAAGTTAAATATAAAAGTAAACGCTATCAGACTAAAATAAATAATGATCATTAATAAAGTCATACAATGACATGAAAAATGAGAAATGTTATAGTCTCCACCCAGTTAAAAAGCTATGTCCCTCAAATCTTAAACCTGTAGTTGATGACTGAAGCCCTGTTTTGTAAGAGTTGTGGTATTTTTTGGTTTGAACGTATCTTCACGTTCCTAGGTGAACTGCAGTCCCCGCCTAGAGTTCCATCGAACCTTTAACCAAATGGTATCCGCGTCCGCTTCAAGCGTTTGATCCTCCCTCCGATCCATGATTCAACGGCTCTTTCCACAAACTGGAGGCATATCGTCAACAATAATTCCTTCTAACGCATGACTATTGGTTTTCGTACACGAAACATTACTTCAGATTTTATACATGAATGTGTGGTGAACTCTGCTCACTCTTGAAGGAAGTCCAGTCTTAGGAAACCTTTCCACTTTTGGCTACTACTTTAGAAAGGTCGACGTATACACTGGTTAGCTTGCCCCACTTACCGAACCTTACGACTGCCTTTCCCAAGGTGAGACATGAGCATAACTCTTCACCAACTTCGAAAACTCCATCGGCTTTCTTTCCGATTCAGCGTAGTCCTCATTATCGATCCTGGCCGCTTGCATCCTTGCTTGATCCAGGACATCTTTTTCCCGTGTTTCATGATTAAGTTCCCGGCATCAGTTGGGCATTCCCCAACCTCGGCCCAGCATACTGTTAACAGCATTATTTCGACCATACAGTGCCTCGTTAGGGGCGCCTTTATGCCTACGTGATAACTGAATGTTGTAATGAATCTCCGGTGCCAATGGCAAATGCTTAACCCAGCCTTGCCAAAATCGATAACGCAGCCACAGTAGCAAGTCCTCAAGAGTTTGAATGGTCCTCTCGCACTGGCCGACCTTTATTTGAATATACGTCATGCTCATGCTAATATCCTTACCCAAAGCTTTTGAGAATGATCTCCAGAAATTTAAGTTGAAATCTTCCATCCTCACGAACCACAGATAATTAGGCAGGTATTCCGTGTCTTGCCACATCCTGATTCAAGTACAACCTCGCCAATTTTATCCAACGGATCATTCTCACCTATTGGTAAAAAGTGAGCAATTTGTAAGTCGATCCACAATCACCCAATGTTGTCAAAACCTTTTTGACGGACCTATGAAGTTTGGTGATAAAATTCATTGTTATAATTATCCCACTTCCCTCGGTATATACTGGTTGTACTAAGTAATCCTGATGGCCCTTTGAATGTCGCCATTGTCCCTTGCACATGTTAGGGCATTTTGCAAAACATACGTGCGATGTCAAGCCTTCATAGCTTGGCCACCAAAACAATTTTTCCTTCAACATCTTGGTACATCTTTTCGGAACCGGGATGGATAGAATATTTCCAAACTTGTGGAATCGTGCATAACCACGGATCCTTAGTCTCCATACCAGTTATCCAACATCCCTGCCTGTGTAACAAAGTGTCCCATCAGCACGTGTTACAATCTTCCTTGGTATATCCCTTCGGAACATAGCCTCCTACGTCCAGCATGTACGATATTCTCTGGTTTCTGGGCTTCGATCTGAGCTTCTAATATTCGTTTGGGAAGATCCAAACCAATTGTCATAACTAAGGCTCGAACCCGCAATGGCTCAATCCGTTCTTTACGGCTCAGCGCATCGGCCACTACGTTTGCTTTCCCTGGATGATAACGAATATCACAGTCGTAGTCACTCAAGCAATTCTAGCCAACGCGTTTGCCCTCATGTTAAAAGCTCCTTCTGATCGAGAAATGTGTTGTAGGCTATTATGGTCGTTGAATACGGTGCATCTGGTTTCCGTATAAGATAGTTTTCTCCATATCCTTTCGTCACACACTACCAATCCAGCTCTAAAGTCGTAGTGGTGTATTTCTTCTCGTAAAATTTTAACTGTCGATAAGCATAGCAATCACCTTCCTCAATCTGCATTAACCCGCACCAAAGCCTTGTGTGACGCATATCACAGTATAATCCACAAAGTCTTCGCTCCCTTCAGTAAAGCAGAATTGGGGCACTACACAGCTTCGTGCTTTAACAACTGGAAGAGTTCTCTCTTTCTTTCTCCCCTGTCGAAACTTGATTCCTTTCTAAGTAATTTCGACATTGACTTGGCATCTTCGAAAATCCTTCAACTGGAACTTCGATAGTAACCAGCAAGAACCTAAAAATTAGTGAAGATCTCCGTTGGTGTCTCGGGAGATGCCCAAATCCCTTGATAGACTCTTATCTTGGCCGTGGTCCACATGCATGATGCCTCTACTACAATGACATGTCCGAGAAATTGTACATTCGAATCCAAATTCACATATTGAAAACTTTGCTACATCGTCACTCCCTAATCAATTTCCAAAATTGCTTTAAGCGGTGTTCTTCATAGCTCTCCTTCGTCTTGAATAAATATTATGTCATCATGAAGACGATTACGAACTTAATCCAGTAAGGTTTTGCACACACGTTCATGAGTCGCATGAATACCACAGAAGGCGTTTTCAGTCCAAATGGGCAGAACTTGAGAACTCGTAATGGCCATACCGATTTCGAAAATGCAGTCTTTGGAATGTCCTGATCTCGTAACTTAAAGCTGGAGATATCCATCTCAGATCTACTTCGAATAAATACTAATCCTTGAAGTTGATCCAAACAATCGTCGATCCTCGAGATGGATAACGATTTCTTTACAAACTGTCAGTTGTATTTAATACGCGGTAGTCGATGGCACATTCCTGAACGAACCCGTCCCTTTTTGACAATAAATGACCAGGGGCTCCCCAAGGTGAGGGAACTGAGGCCTTATGAATCCGTTGTCATAACACAGCTCTTGTAATTTGTTCTGAATAATTCCTACATTTTCGATGGGGCCACGATATGTGCGCGAGCTAACGGAGCGCTCTGGAAATTAAGTAGATTTTGAAATTCCACTGGTCGAGCCTGGAGAAATACCGAGAAGTCCTCGAAACACTCTGGAAATTCTCGACGATTGGTACGTCCTCTAATTTGTTTCCTTTCCGACATGTCTTCCTCTTTCCTGGCGGAAATCCTGTGATAAAAAGACCTGGCCTCCCTTGCCTATGTAAAATGTTTGAGTTTCTTTCTTGAGCTTTAGAACATGAGATAACTGTCAACCGGATTTCTCTCCCGTTGCTACTGTTCGTTCCCGGCAAAAAGACAAGGATTCATTCCCGTAGGAACATTGAACAATTTCCTCATTCGCATACGATCACAGCGTGAAACTTCTTAACCATGTCCATACCGATAAAGACATAGAAACTACCTAATACTATCTACTACGGGCATTAGATCTATGTGAACGGATGGCCTAAGAATTTTAAAGGTGCCAACCTCTACAATGGTGTCTATTTTGACTAAATATCCCATCTTCTATTCGAACATAACAATATTCTAAAGAAGTTGGGCGCTGTTTATCAAGGAACTAATGCAGTGGATATAAACCTTCTAACGGCACCATTGTCGAATAAGATAGATGCAATAGTGGTTATTTTAAGAGGAACGTACCCTGACGACATTTGCATCATCGGATTTCCTGTGCATTTCCTTTTCCCCACTTTCTGCATTCCCAACTGCATAGACCCATCCTTGTGCATTCCCATTTCCTCCATCTTTATTCTTCAGTTTTGGGCAATCTCTCCTGAAGTGTCCTGGTGCTCCACACTCAAAACAGCATTCTTTGGAGTTGCCCATTGCCCTTTTGAGTGTTACAACTTTTTTGCGTTGCCATATAACCTAGCAATCGCGAGCAAAGTCCCTATCTTGTTGCACTTGTGGCATCCTCTGGGTGCACGGCCATTCTGGTGGAGATGCACTTGTTGCACTTGGCAAGGCCCTCATAAGCTTCCTTACGCCTGTCCACCATGTTGTTATGAGCTTTGGCGACATTCCAGCCTTTTGAAGGGTTGTTGTTGGTTGACCATTGTTGTCTCTGGATGAATCATCAAGCCCTCCTTTTGTGTCAGATTGCCTTTCCGCGTAGGTGGGGGAGGAGTTTCCGTCCATGGTCCATCAAGTCATTGGCCAACTCAATAGTCTCATCCAATGTCTTGGGTTTGGCAGCTTTGACGTTCCCATAAATGTTGTCAGGAAGTCCACTGATGTACTTGTCAACCTTCTCGGTTTCATTGGCAACAAACTTGGTACATATCAGGGTTAACTCTTGGAAACGTTCAGTGTATGCTGGAACGTCGTTTCCCTTGACTTTTAGGTTCCACAGCTCGATTTCCAGTTTCTTGATTTCACCCTGCGGACAATACTTGTCCGTCATCTTTTTCTTGAGTACTTCCCAAGTCATGGCATATGCCTCTGGACCTAAGGTTCTTATCTGACCATTCCACCAAGTCAAAGCAGCACCTAACAGAGTACAGGTGGCAAACTTTACTTGATTCTCAACGGCACAACCACTGATATTGAAGACTGACTCCATCTTTTCAATCCATCGAGTTAAACCGACCACGCCTTCAGCCCCTTTGAAGTTCAAAGGTTGGCACTTCATGAAATCAGCGTAAAAACAAGGACGCACAGTTTGCACGTTCCTTCGGTTATCCCCGTGCGAACTGTGGCTTCCATCCCCATTGGTGGAGTTTCGCAAGAGAGCTTGGTCGATCATTGCTTGGATGGATTCGGGGGTCATGTTGTTTGGGTTGGTGTCGTTGACTGGAGTGTTTGGTCCTCTTCTGGTTGTAGGTGCCATGATTTGTCTAGATCACAAAAGACAAAACATGAGGTTATATGACAGAATATAATAATATATAGATGAGATAATCCACACAAGAGAAGTATATAGTACAAAGTAACACATCCATTTCATTCATAACTTTGAAAATTTTACATGAAATAGTCGTCTGAATACACATAATACAATACAAAAGATCTAAGGCTATGCTAGCGGGGAAAACCCCTAATACTTAACATGCCTGTACAATGACCTAGCAAGATACAATAACATAAATCACTAAATGTGACTGTCGGCGTCCCCAGAAGCCTCCTGGTGATCTGGAACCCTAGCCTCTGGTCCCGACTATCTAGCTATCCTATGCTGCTCTCGCAGTGCTAACAACTCAGCCTGCATGTCGCTCATCTCTAGCCTCATATCTCTGATGACTCGGAGAGTCTCTACCATCTGGTCCTGGCGCCTACGATCAGTCTCTCGAAGCGCTGCTAACTCAGTCTGCTGCATATGAAAGCGAGTCTCGTGTACCTGGTGCTGTGTCTGAATGAGAGTACTCTGCAGCTGTAGCTGTGTCTGGTGTGCCTGTAGATAGGTCTCATGTGCATACACATGATCACGATGGGTCTGAAGCTCCTGATGAGTCGCCTGACTCAATCCTATCGAATGAGCCCAAGCCTCGCGGGAAGCATAGGCCTCCTCCTCCACCATCCATACGGTCTCCTGGAGAGTCATCCTATCCCCCATAAGTAAATCGACCCGCTGCGAGTTCATATCAACTCGCTGTGATATACGAGACCTACTATCCTGAGCATCCTCTAGTAGAGCATACAAGTCCTGTGTATCACGCTCATGGAGCTCAGCAAGCTCTACGACCCTAGTGTTGACCTCTCCCGCGGTCATAGGTGCTATCTCTGGAACTACCTCTGCTGGATCTACCCAAGTATCCCTAATCCCGTACCCAACATCTCTAATCCCCTGTCGTCTCTCCTCAGCATCTACTGTGCTGATAAACCTATAGTCTATCCCTTGACCTCTGACAGGTCTAGCAGTGGAACTCTCTCCGATCTCATATCTGGAGCGTATAGTGGACAAATGCAACCTCTTGCGGGGAGGCTGCTCAGACTCGGGAATATCATCCCTACGATCAACAGGTGATGGTATGGGTAGAGATGGTGGTAGTGGTGGTAATGGGGGTGGTGGTAATGCGGCAGTAACTGCATCAATGAGAGCTTGGGTGGATGCTAGGTGTCTGGATTTGGGTTAGACTCCCAGATGTTGGTGGTAAAAGTGGTGAATGTGGTTGGAGCCGTGCACCTTCGCTAGGACGCTCCCTGCAGAGGGTAGGTGATAGTGAGATAGGGGGTTGGTGATGGTGATGGGTAGTCATGGTCAGAAGTATCTAACCTTACTTGGTGGATGGGATATGGAAGCTTGGGGTCAGACAGTAATCCTAGCCCCAAAAGTAATGTCAGTGGAGGGTGGTGGTATAATAGGCTCTGTTCCCTTAGGTGGGAAAACAGGCTCATCAGTAGGTATGACGGTAGAGTCAGCCGGAGCTAAGTGCTCCTCCTCCTCCTCGTCCTCCTCATCCTCCTCATCCTCATCCTCATCCCTGGCGTCATCCCTAGATGAATCGCCGTCATCATCATCTCCATCATCTCCCCCGTCCATAGGATAGTCAACCGGTCCATCCTCTGACTCATCATCCTCGTATTCCTCCGGTTCTCCTGGATCCGACTCAGCTAACATATCGGTGACTCAGCTTGTAGGTGAATCAGTAGGAGGTAATGGATGCTCCTCTGCCGGAAACTTATGTCATCCTCCAACGGTATATACCTCAGGGGTATATAGGCTCTGGCTTCCGTACGTCAGGGTATTGTGCCTGTATGGAAATAGGCTCACGCTCATCCTTAATCTGAGAAGAAACTTGGCGGTGTTATGTGGATTCCTCTGGTCTCCTGGTATGAATCTGGTGACGGTGGGGCTACTGGCTGTAGCGGGAGTCCGTCGTATTCCTAGTACGATGACCCGGGAATGCCTAACTCCGATATTCTCATCACGGCTCCACCAGAAAGCTCATGACGGGCTTAAGTCGGTGTAGACAGAAGTGTAGAGTAACATCAGACGTCGCAGGAAGACATGGTTATGCAAAAGTAAAAATAAACTTATAGAAGTATCTCTTATAAGAAATTCGATATGTTATGTCTGTAAGGGCTTTAATAATATAGTCTTCTTAGTAAATATACGTAGTACCATTTATATACACGTATATCAATTGGGTAAGCACTTAGTACCCTACTAATGCTTAACCAATGCATGTCATGTAAACATATATGCGCTAGACGTAAACAAGTAATGCATGTATGTCCCTCGCAAATCCCATTTGTGAAAACAGTTTTGAAAATGGTTATAGTCCAGACAAAAACTTTTGACCTGGTTCTCTATAACCTTGGCTCTGATACCAATCTGTAACACCCTTTTTTTCTTAATTCTGAGTATTGCAGGTTTGTTGGAATATCCGAAGGCGTTACATTATTGGGTCATGCACAAGGTCTGAGAACGACTACTAACGTGTCGTTTGAACAATGATACATTGGTTTTAACAAAATACTCGTTTGTTTCAGTAAGCCCCTTGGCTTCAAATTGTTCGACAATACAAATATAGAATTTTCAGTTTTTATAACAATTGTTCCCCAAAGTGTATAAGGACCCCAAATCTTAAGTGTTGACTCTTCATTTATTGACTCCCAATGTATCATCGCACCTCGTGCCTTATTGACCTGAAAAACATGCTTAAAACGTCAACATAAAGTTGGTGAATTCATAGGTTTATGTAAATCGATTGTAGGACCGCAAGATTTCCAAGTGTATGATTAAGCAACAAATGCAAACATCATAAAAAGTAATTACGTTTTCCTAAGCTCATGACACTAAAGCTCGACATATATGAATGCAAATATAAATTTACCAACAGGTTATGTGTATGATGTGCTAACCCGCAACATCACAGCATTCGACTATGGTATGCGTTCGTTCTCGGTGATTAGTAGTCACGAAAGGGGATTGTCAATCCTCTAATAGATCTATCCATACATTCGCGACCAACTTGTAATTCCCAATCACATCTATGCAATTAACAGTTCAATGATCATGGACATAAATGGGTTATGGTAACTTAGGCAATCCCGTACTCATGGTATAAAATTACACTTGGTCCATTTGTAAACAAAGATGTTCTCACCTCAAGGATGTAATCAATTTATAATAATTATAAACATGGGGCTATAAACTCACTTAGCAGGTAGTTTCCGAATGATAATAACTATCAAGTAAGCCGTGGTCACACCGTCAGTACCTAGTAAGTACGGTAAGTATTAGTTTACACATTTAAGTAACGACTATTGTATAACTAATTCCATTTTAAGTTTATATGTACAGTTATCACTTGTGTGGTGGTGCACATGTTTATGTATTTGTAATCGTTTGATGGCTCTTGAGAAGGTATACAATGTCACACGTTCTTGTATACGTATGTAAGTTATTAATAATTATTCGTAATTATTAAGTCGTACGTTTACTTGTATATTGTTCGAATATATTTGCACGAATATCTTAGTGTTTAATATATTTAACCTTTGTTTATAAAAATACCTTAGGTTTTCCTATAATTACAAAACAGCCTTGGGTTTTTATAAATATTTACTTTTTTTATGTTTTAAACCTTAAGTTTCAATGTTGACCACTTTTAGTCTCAACTTTTCAATATTACACTTTGCCTTTTATTTTCCAAATAGCCCCCTTAAGTTTCAGTATGTCCAAAACAGTCCCTAGACTCTTGAAAAACAGGTTTAGGCAGTTTTAACCCTCAAGTTTGCAAAACGACACTTTTAGTCCTTCAACTTGTAAAAATCGCATTTTAAGTCCGTTTAAGTTCTAACAAGTGACATTACATTCCTTTTAGTTCCTTTAAGCCATATAAACTGTCCCAGCTTACAAATAAGCTCGGTGAGCTTATTTTGGCTTTATGGACTTTATGGGATGTTAAGGTCCATATAAAGTGTTTTAGGGTCTGATTAGTTTTTAAATGCACCCTAGCCTATATTAAATTTTTAAGTGTGTTTAAGCTGGAAATAAGCTCAGGAGTGCTTTATTCGAGCTATTGGGCTTAGTGAGTCAATAACTCAAGTCCAAACTAATTAGAAGGTTTGTCTTAGTATATTACTTATTCTCTTAGACTTATTAGCTCGCTAAGGTTGTTTATGTTTAGTTATCAATAAGCAATAAGCCCGTTATTGGGCTTGTTGGGCCTGATACGAGCCCGATAAGGGTTCTAGAGGTTTGGGCTTAATTCTTTTGGGTCCGTTAGCTTATCTAGGCTTATTATGAAGCCTATAAGCTGTATAAGCTCACAAATAAGCTACCAAAGCTTATTGGTGGCTTAAGGGCTCTCGGTGGTTCACGGAAATGGGCCATTAAGCCCGTTAAGGATCCGTTTGGTTTTTAAAGGTACGTTAAATGTATTTAGGTCTACTAAGCTCATTGAGCTCTCAACACCATCCACAATAAGCATGTCTTAGTTATCGAGAGCTTATTCGCAAGGTGGGCTCTCGGTAATGGGCTAGTAAGCCCGTTTAGGTTTTGTTTGGTTTCAATGATAAAACAAGGCCTGTTGATTTGATAAGTATTGATAGCTCGTATATAAATTCGTATGCTTATTAATAAGCCGTGGCTTATCCACGAGACCTCATTGGGCTCGTTGGGCCTCCATAGTGGACGGATAAGTTCATTTAGGATCCGAAGTTAGCAACCCTCGTTACACTTGTTTATTAGGGCTCAACACTTTGGTTTAATTCGTAACTGATTACTTTTTAATGCATCCATTACATAAGCGAGTTTAAGTGTTCCCAAAGCTAAAGCTCTTCGTTACACAATGAAAGTTTACGTATAGTTTTGTGTTTTCATTCCAAAACGAGTTTATAACTCTTTTGTTTACATTCGTGGGTTCTTATGGAACGTTTAAGCTTATTACTCATTTGTTACTCGTTTCTTAATCATGCAATCACCACACAAGACATCATTTGCTAACCCTAAGTGTGCGAACCATGCATGGGCTAAACCATGCGTGTTCATGTACACATATTTGTTATTAATGGATCATAACGCGACTTATATGCTCCTACAAGAGATATGACGAAAAGGTAATGACACAAGGGACTTAGATACGACTTACAAAGGTCCTAGCTTTCCTTGATGGTGAGTTGGGACGTCGACCCGACACTTATACACCCAAACAAAATAAAAAATAAAAAAAAAAAACAAACGTGTATGATTACAAGCTTCAAAGCTTATTTCCCAAACTCCTTAGCCCGTGTCTCCTCTTAGCAACCTTAGATTCGTTCTTAAAGATCTCTTGTGATTGTGAAATAGTAATGTGGGTCTTGTTGGGTTTGTTTTAATGAATGACGAGTGATTTAGAGGGTAAAGAGATTGTTTTAGCTTTGAGAGAGTTTAAGTGTTGGGAAAATGATTATGTGAGTTTTTTATAGGAGTTGATTATTTATAGATAGAATTAAATAGAACTTGTTAGCTTTCCTAGTTCCTCAAACAACCAAACCGTGCCCTATTGTGTGGTTTCGTGGTTTTTAGTTAGTCACACATAGTATTTAGCTAAACCACTAAGTACATGTATTAATTAGTTAGTTGATGTACAAGATTTGCTAGATTATGGAAATCTTATGACTTGGTGTGTTGTTTATTGCTACGGGCTAAGAAAGAGCTAAGGGAAGCAAAAAGGGTTTTAACCATTAGGGTAAGGGATTAGTTGGTGATACATTAGGACAGTATTAATGAGCGAGGTGAGGTACTTGTATCTTTAAGGGATCATTAGAGGATTTGTTAGTTGGCTAAGCACTAGGGACGAATGGAATATGGGTTTAAGTCACCCATATTCGGCCCTAGTGGCTTGTTAATACAAGAACTATATAAATTTTGTGTTTAAAGATCAAAGGTGGTTATTGGTTTGAGTCTAGGTAGGCCTAGGTATTTCCGTGATGTGTCCAAATGTATTTTATCGCGAAACGTAACCCTTTTACGTGACCAATAAAAATAAAATACGCAAAGTACGTAATTATCTTCTTAATAATTATTTCTTACTTGGTTGATGTAAACCTTCATTTATTTTATGACCGTTTACATTAATTGACTGTCTCTAGTCTACGCGATTTAGCTTAGAAGTAGATATTAAAAATTAAACGCGTATCAGACTAAAATAAGCGGTGATCATTAATAAAGTCGTACAATGACATGAAAAATGAGAAATGTTACACCTGGTATGCAAGATTGTCTACTTTTCTGTTAAAGCATAATTACAGAAGAGGTACCATAGACAAAACTCTCTTCATTAAGAAGAATTCCAGGGATATCATACTTGTTTAGGTCTATGTAGATGACATTATTTTTGGGTCTACCAACAAGGCCTGGTGTGATGAGTTTGATGTGTTGATGAAAGGAGAATTTGAGATGAGTGCTATGGGTGAGTTAACATTTTTCTTAGGCCTACAAGTGAAGCAGAAGTCTGA